>JAUPMG010250523.1:0-36934 GCA_031762675.1 Pachysandra terminalis
TTCGGATCGAAATTTCGCGAAATAAGATGCCTTTATTTCGTTTTATTAATTTAATCCAAAAATTGTTTTCCAACGAAATTTCGCCGAAATATCCGAAATTTCAGATATTTCGCCGAAATATCCGAAATTTCAGATATTTCGGTTTTGTTTTGCTCTACGAAATCATTGAAAAAAACGAAATTAAAAACTATGGTCACATCCCAAACTTAAGAGATCTCAAGGGAGTCCCTGTAAGTTAGAAGTATGACTCTCATCCAATATCCACATGGGAGTGGTAGTCAATACATTGCCAAATAATTAAAAGTAACTGAGATTTATTATTAACTTGAAAATAATCAAACTAAAAGTTACTACATCTCATAACAATGAAAAACTAAGGAAAAATATAGCAGCGGAATAAAAAATACTATAGTTTTCATGTTAGTCTAATCCCTAAATAAAATAAAGCCTAACAATGGCTAATAAAATACTATGGCATGCAAGCCAATAAAAACGAAGTAAATCCCTATTATAAGTCCTAATTATCTTCTTCGATAAAAACAACATTTTTGTCAAAGCAATGGTCAATAGCTGGTTCTCCATAATCCAAGTACTCCTCCTGTAATGTGCCTAAAATACGTTGCTTGAAAGCGTAAGCTACACTTGGTCAGTAAGTAAACAAATCGAACATGGTTTATAATAGAAATAGGGCCAAGGCCATTCTTCAATGGTAATCCATAATTTCTAACAAACATGAATATGATTAAAAATCAATAATATGAACATAGTAGTGAGTGAATCATAATATGAGTGTATATGTATATGTTGTACATGAATGGTCAAGTTTTAAAGTATGCATGATGTGCGCCTATAAGTAATCACCAAGTGTGATCTAACAAACAAGTCTAATATGTTGTGCAATTAAGTTAAAAGACTGTTTGAATGGATATATATATATATATATATATATATAGGTTCCCATAAGATTAATCATTCCTTGAGCAAGATGTCTTCTCGAACCATCCCCCCAATACATGGCCATTCTCAAGTTAAGATATTTCATGTGCGCATCATAGTTCTAAGGGGCTTTGACCTAGAGGGCACAATTCACCCACTTATTTGTGATCAAGGGCAATAATTCCAAGGAATTCCAATTGTAAACTCCTCAGGGAATTGTATATACAGACAAGCAACAGGAACACTCCTTTAATAAATAGTCCATAGGACCAATAGGTATATTGGGATAACTAGTTCCTCAACTCCAGAAATATATAATAATGCATAAGTCTCCTCACCTACTGTGATTTCCTTATCACAATAATCCCTTAATGTCCTTAAGAAACAAGAAGTATGGATTTACATGCAAAGGGGTTTGACCTATAGACCAAATCCATGGTCTTAACGCATATGAAGTGCAAGTAAAATGGTGCACATTAACTAAGCATGCAAATGATGTGTACAAGGTGTAATAATCCTATTTAGCATGCTGGACATGTTAAAAACACATAATAACAAGCATATCAAAATATCATGTTCCAACAAGCATAGAAAAGAGTCCAAATAGGGTGTGAGTATTTGAAACATGCATAATTAAGCATAACTAATATCAGAATTGGTCTAATGATATCAAAATACACATGCTCACAAAAATTCGATCAAATTGGGCTAAGTTGGGCTGTTTCGACGTACCGACTGGTCGCCGAAACGCTTTAGTGTACCTTTCGGCATACCGAATGGTCGCCGAGGGGTCTATATTGGGGTTTCAGGATTTCTGGGTTTGGGTCACAATATATGGCTAGGCGTAGTCTCGGTATGCCGAGAATAGGTTCGGTAAACTTTCCAGGGGCCTTAAAAACTTTCTGTGACGCTCGGCGTACCGAGAGTACGCCGAGATGGGTTTCGGTGAACAAACCAGGGACTGATAATACAAAAAAGGGCGCTCGATGTGTTCTTGGTGTACCGAGGGTTTGCCAAGGACTCTTCTGGGCAGGTTCGGCGAGGTCTTGATATACTAAGGGTTTGCCGAAACTCGCAATCTGGGCAGTTTTTGCCAGATTTTGGTGTTTCTACAACTCTAATCAAATTTCTTCCTTAAGTAACCTTCCTTCATCTTGTATTCCGCACAATACTCAATAATAATATGTAGGACAACATAAGTAATTAATAAATAACTAAATTACTTGAAAACCTTTGAAAATTTATATAGATTTTGAAAAATTACTTCATACTATTGAAAGCAAACTTGAAAACTCGACTAAAATTATAAAACAAGTTAAATTCGAATACTTTCCTTGATGTTGCTGGTTTGGAGTAGAGAATTCACCTCTGCTCTTCTTCTTCCTCTTCTTCTTTTCTCCAAGGGTTTTTGTAATTTTCGAAATTCAGCAAGGCCTCTTATTTATATGATTACAATAAACATCCTAGTTCTATTAGTATTAGTATTTAAGTTTTAATCCTGTCCCTTTATTAGGATGTATTAGTTTCTTAGCCATTAGATGGAACTTCCCATCTTTCCTAGTTCAGTTATGTCTCTAGTTTTGAATTTTTGAATTCTAGTGGGTTCTAACTCCTATTTTGTAAAAGAAGCTTCTAATTAGTGTTTTTAAATCTAAGCCATTGATTGGCGTGTAAAAGCTCCTGCAAGATCTAAACCATTCATTATAACTTAAGAGGTTATGATTGTGTGTTGCACTTAGTTTCCTAATTGTACAAGCCACCAATCACAATTAGTCAAAAGTTCAATAATATGGCTATTACTAAAAATTTTAAATGAACCCCTAATTTTCTGGTATTTACACCTAAGTCCTAGATTTGATTTGGGTTATTACATCCTACCCTCCTTAAGAAAATTTCCTCCTCAAAATTCGTTACCTTATGTGAAGAATGTGGGTACTGCTCCCTCATGTGATCTTCAAGGTCCCACGTTGATTTAGATGCTCCGTGATTACTCCATATAACCTTCACCTTTGATATGACCTTGTTGCGTAGTACTTGCTCCTTTTGATCCAAAATTTGTACAGGTTCCTCTTCATACGTCGCATTGTCTTGGATTGTGATTGTTTGCCAATCAATCACACTTGTCGGGTCTGAATGGTATTTCCATAACATTGAGACGTGGAATACATCATGCACTAAGTCCAAGCTAGACGGTAGTAGCAATATGTAGGCCACTTCTCCTATCCGTTCAGAAATCTCGAATGGTCCAATGAACCATGGTGCTAATTTACCTTTCTTTCCGAATCTGAATACTCCCTTGGTTGGTGAAACATTAAGAAAAACCCACTCTCCTACTTGAAACTCAAGTTTCCTTCTTCTCAAATCAGCATACTTCTTTTGTCAATGTTGAGCCGTAGTGAGTCGTTCTCTAATGATTCTGATATTCTCAGTGGTTTCAGCGACTAACTCCAGTCTTACTGGAATTTGAACATTCTCTTCGTTCCAGCACAATGGTGATCTGCAAGGTTTCCCATAGAGTGCTTCGAATGGTGCCATGCCTATGCTTGCTTGATAGCTGTTGTTGTAAGAAAACTCGATAAGTGTCAAGTGATCCTCCCAACTTCCCTTAAAGTCAAGAATACATGACCTGAGCAGGTCTTCTAGAACTTGGTTAAGCCTCTCCGTTTGTTCGTCGGTTTATGGATGAAACGCTGTACTGAAATTCAGTTGAGTTCCCAATGCCTTGTGTAAACTCCCCCAAAATTTGGAAGTAAATTGGGATCCACGATCAGAAACAATGGTGACTGGTACTCCATGCAATCGTATGATTTCATTCACATACAATCTTGCCAATTCGTCCGTGTTCATCGAGGTTTTTGCTGGTATGAAGTGTGATGATTTGGTCAGCCTGTCCACAATCACCCAAATCATGTAATTACTGTTGCGAGTCTTTGGTAGTCCTGAGATGAAGTCCATCGAGATGTGCTCCCACTTCCATTCTCCAATTGGTAAGGGTTGTAGTGTTCCGGCTGGTTTTTGGTGTTTAGCCTTAACTTGTTGAGAAACTACGCACTTAGTCACGAACTCTTCGATGTCAACCTTCAACCGTCTCCACCAATAGTTGCGTCTTAGGTCATAGTACATCTTTGTCCTTCCGGGGTGGATAGGATATCTGGAACGGTGAACTTCTTCTAGAATCTCTCTTTTCAGCTCCTCGCCATGTGGTATGCAAAATCTTCCTTTTAAGCTTACATTACCATCTTCGTCCTTAGTCCAATTAGGTCGATCAACATCATTGGCTAAGTCTTGTAGCCATGGCTCCTTAGCTTGTAGCTCAATAATTCTGGTTTTGAGTGAAGGCTTTGCAAGGATATTGCATAACCTTACTCCTTAATCTACTACATGAACTTTGATGTTGAAATTAGCAAGTTCTCCATTCTTGAACCATTATGTGTGCCACAATGCTTCTAAGCTTGTGACTGAGTGCGTCTGCCACAATGTTTGCTTGGCCCGGATGATATTGAAGTTAGAAATTGTAGTCGTTTACTAACTCCATTCATCTACGTTGTCGCATGTTTAAGTCATTTTGTGAGAAAATGTATTTAAGGCTTTTATGATCAGAAAATACCTCGAAAGTCCCTCCAAAGAGATGATGTTGCCATATCTTCAATGCGAAGACTATAGCCGCCAGCTCCAAGTCGTGCGTAGGATAATTTCTTTCATGAGACTTGAGTTGCCTTGAGGCGTAGGCTACGACCTTCCCTTCTTGCATCAGAACACAACCAAGCCCTAATAAGGATGTATCAGCGTAGATCACGAACTTCAAGCCGCTCTCCGGAATGGTCAAAACTGGTGCCGTGGTCAGTTTCTCCTTAAGTTTTGCAAAAGTTTGTTGGCATGCGTCGTCCCATACGAACTTGACATCCTTCCTTGTGAGTTTGGTTAAGGGTACTGCGATGCAAGAAAAGCCTTCAATGAATCGACGGTAGTAACCCGCCAATTCAAGGAAACTACGAACTTCGGATACATTTTTGGGTTGTTCCTAACTTAGTATCGCTTCCACCTTGCTTGTGTCTACTGAAATTTCAACCTTAGACACAACGTGTCCTAGGAACTTCACTTCTTCTTGCCAAAATTCACACTTAGAGAATTTTGCATACAGTTGGTTGTCTACCAATGTTTGCAATGCTGTATGTAGGTGCCCCTCATGTACTTCTTTGGTTTTAAAGTAAACCAAGATGTCGTCAACGAACAACACCACGAACTTGTCCAGATATGGTCTGAATATTGTTTGTATCATGTTCATAAAAGCTGCAGGTGCATTGGTCAATTCAAATGGTATGACCACAAATTCGAAGTGTCCATACCTCGTTCAGAAAGCTATTTTTGGAATGTCACTCTCCTTGATGCGTAGCTGATGGTAACCAGATCTGAGATCAATCTTTGAGAAGTATCGGGCTCCTTTCAGTTGGTCGAATAGGTCCTCTATCCTTGGCAAAGTATACTTGTTCTTCACTGTCACTTGGTTTAGTTTCCGGTAATCGATGCATAGCTGTAAAGATCCGTCTTTCTTCTTCACGAACAGAACCGGTGCTCCCCATGGTGATGAGCTTGGTCGAATGAATTGCAAGGCAAGCAATTCGTGTAGTTGTTTTCTCAGCTCTGTCAACTCAGTAGATGCCATACGGTATGTAGGTAGTGCAATAGAGTTTGCTCCAGCCGTAAGGTCAATACTAAACTCTACTTCTCTCTTAAGTGGCAATCCGGGTATGTCTTGGAATACACTTCCAAAATGGCATACTATCGGTATTTGCTCCCAATCTCCCCTCTCATCTATAGCCCATAAGTCATAATATGCTAGATGATTCATATTTTCAGATTTTGACGCTCTAATCTTTACAACCTTACCCTTCGGTGTTACAAAAGACACTATTTGGTTATAGTAGTCTATTTGCACATGATATGCAACTAGCCAATCCTTACCCAAAATCACATCAAACTCTATCATGTTAAGCATAATCAAGTCCATGGGTAGTGTAGACTCACCTACCATAACTAGGCAAGACTTACATACTTTCCCTAAGTATGCTGAACCTCTGATGGGGTTTGCTACGACAAGACTCCTTTCTAGGTCCTTCATAGGTAAACTTAGACAGTTTACTAATGCATTTGCTATGAAAGAGTGCGACGCTCCCATATCAAATAAAACTTTGGCTAAGGTGTGAGAAATACGAACCGTACCTTCCATGACTTCCCCTTGTTGCTGTTCTAAGGCATAAACCTTAGCTTGCTGAGGTGGCTACTATGGAACTTCAGCCTTGGTTCCTTTAGGTGGTTGTGCTTGTGCTTGTGCTTGTGCTTGTGCTGCTGGTTTCAGATGTTACTGATAGTGTGGCTTTGGAATCAGTTGCTGCTATTGGAAGGTGCTTGCTTAAGGGTTGTTAGGGAGTCGACAGTCCATTATGTGATGTCCAATCCTCCCACAGTTGAAGCATCAAATGCTTGGAAAGCATTGAGTGCTGGTAGGACCTTGTGTCCTTGGTCGTTTCTGCTGTTCAGATGTGGTGTCTTTGGTGATTCCAGCTCTTGCATTGTTCCGCTCCAATCTTTGATCTTGTAGCTTCTGAAACACTTGCATGTCCTTCTCCACCTTCCGCACAGCCAACTAGTTTGTGGTACTCCATGAACTCTCGTACAATCAGCCTACTCTTGATGCTAGGCCTTAATCCACATTCAAATCTGAAGGTTTTTTTTTCCTCATCATCAATGGCATATGTGGCGAATTGTTACAGCTCCATGCATTTAGCAACATATTCTGGTACCGTCATATTTCCTTGCTCCAGTTCATGAATTCCAGTTCCTTCTCCTTCCTAATAGTTTTAGGAAAGTACTCTAAATTGCGCCCATGTTTGGATGTTCATGACTACCAAGGTTGCTTTCCACCATCTTCTTGCCTCTCCTTCAAGCATAAAGGCAATTGAATGAATCTTCTCATAATCGTTTACCTCTATTACATCAAAGATATGCTCCGAAGAATCAACTGATGCTTGTGCCTCCATTGGATCAGTAGCACCTTTGAAAACAGTCGGTCCAAGCTTCTTGAATTTCTCAATACTACGTGTGTTTTGTTGTGCTTCGGACTCCTACGGCATATTCCCCATTCTAGCTTGTTGTTGATGCATCATATCGGCCATCTGTCCCATCACTTGATAAATTCTAACAAGTTGTGGGTTCTGACTGTCATCATTACTTGCTGTTGGTACGCTTGTATCCACACTAGCACCACTTCTTCTACCGGCCATTGAAATCAACTAAGTACCTTGAGGAAGAGAAGACAACATCCGATTCATTATGAAATAAAATTCGAAGTTAGTATTTTATGCAGCACACAGAAAACTTTTAAAACATCAGCACCTTGAAAACTTTAAAATATCAGCAATAAAAAACTTTTGGAATCGACTTAAAACATGAAAACGGCTCTGATACCAACTTTGTCCCATCCCAAACTTAAGAGATCTCAAGGGAATCCCTATAAGTCAAAAATATGACTCTCACCCCATATCCACATGGGAGTGGTAGTCAAACATTGCTACATAATTGAAAGCAACTGAGATTTATTATTAACTTGAAAATAATCAAACTAAAAGTTACTACATCTCATAACAATCAAAAACTAAGGCAAAATATAGCAGCGGAAAGAAAAATACTATAGTTTTCGTACTAGTCTAATCCCTAAATAAAATAAAGCCTAACAATGGCTAATAAAAAACTTTGGCATGCAAGCCAATAAAAACGAAGTAAATCCCTAATATAAGTCCTAATTATCTTCTTCGATAAAATTAGCATTTTCATCAAAGCAAGGGTCCATAGCTGGTTCTCCATAATCCAAGTACTCCTTCTCTAATGTACCTAAAATATATTAGTTGAAAGCGTAAGCTACACTTAGACAGTAAGTAAACAAATTGAACATGGTTTATAATAGAAGTAGGGACAAGGCCACTCTTCAATGGTAATCCATAATTTATAACAAACATGAATATGGTGAAACATTAATAATATGAACAGATTAGTGAGAGAATCATAATGAGTGTATATGCATATGTTATGCATGCTGTGCGCCAATAAGTAATCACCAAGTGTAATCTAACAAGCAAGTCGAATATGCTGTGCAATTAAGTTAAAAGACTGTTTAAATGGATATATATAGGTTCCACAAGATCGATCATTTCTCGAACCATCCCCCCCATACAGAGCCATTCTCAAGTTAAGATATTCCATGGCGCATTATAGTTCTAAGGGGATTCGACTAGAGGGCACAATTCCCCCACTTATTTGTAATCAAGGGCAACAATTCCAAGGAATTCCAATCATAAACTCCTCAGGGAATTGTATATAGAGGCAAGCAACAGGAACACTCCTTTAATACATAGTCCATAAGACCAGTAGGTATATTGGGATAGCTAATCTCTCAACTCCAGAAATATATAATAATGCATAAGTCTCCTCACCTACTGTGATTTCCATATCACAATAATCTCTTAATGTCCTTAAAATCCAAAAGTATGGATTTACATGCAAAAGGGTTTGACCTATAGACCAAATCCATGGTCTTAAGGCATATGAAGTGCAAGTGATATGGTGCACATCAACTAAGCATGCAAATGATGTGTACAAGGTGTAATAAGCCTATCTAGCATACTGGACATGTTAAAAACACATAATAACAAGCATATCAAAATATCAACTTCCAACCAGCATAGAAAATAGTCCAAATAAGGTATGAGTATTTGAAACACGCATAATTAAGCCTAACTAATATCAGAATTGGTCTAATGAGATCAAAATACACATGCTCACAAAACTTCAATCAAATTGGGTTGTTTCGGCGTACAAAGTGGTCGCCAAAACGCTCTTAGTGTACCTTTCGGCATACCAAGTGGTCGTTGAGGGGTCTATATTCGGGTTTCAGGGTTTCCGGGTTTGGGTCACAATATATGGCTTGGCGTACTCTCGGTACGCCGAGAATATGTTCGGTATACTTTCCAGGGGCCTTAAAAACTGTCTGTGACTCTCGGCGTACTCTCGGTACGCCGAGCTAGTTGTACAAACCAGGGACTGATAATATGAAAAAGGGTGCTCGACGTGATCTCGGTGTACCGAGGGTTTGCTGAGGACTCTTTTGGGCAGGTTCGACGAGCTCTCGGTGTACCGAGGGTTCGCCGAGACTCTCAATCTGGGCAATTTTTGCCAGATTTTGGTGTTTCTACAACTGTAGTCAAATTTCTTCCTTAAGTAGCATTCCTTCATCTTGGATTCTGCACAAAATCTAATAATAATATGTAGGAAAACATAAGTAATTAATAAATAACTAAATTACCAGAAAACCTTTGAAAACTTATATAGATTTTAAAGACTTACTTCATTCTATTGAAAGCAACCTTGATAACTCTACTAAAATCATAAAACAAGTTAAATTCGAATACTTACCTTGATGTTGCTGGTTTGGAGTAGAGAATTCACCTCTGCTATTCTTATTCCTATTCTTCTTTTCTCCAAGGATTTTTGTGATTTTCGAAATTCAGCAAGGCCTCTTATTTTTATGATTACAGTTAACATCCTAGTTCTATTAGTATTAATATTTAAGTTTTAATCCTGTCCCTTTTTTCGGATGTACTAGTTTCTTAGCCATTAGATGGAACTTCTTAGCTCTCTTAGTTCAGTTATGTCTCTAGTTTTGAATTTTTGAATTTTAGTGGGTTTCTAACTCCTATTTTTGTAAAAGAAGCTTCTAATTAGTGTTTGTAAATCCAAGCCATTAATTGGAGTGTAAAAGCTCTTGCAAGATCTAAACCATTCATTCTAACTTAAGAGCTTATAATTGTGTGTGTTGCACTTAGTTTCCTAATTGCAACCCACCAATCACATTCAGTCAAAATTCAAATAATATGGCTATTACTAAAATTTTAAACTAACCCCTAATTTGCTGATGTTTACACCTAGATCCTAGATTGGGTTTGGGTTATTACACCTCAAACATACGAAACTTCAATTAAAACCTTGAAATCACATCTATTCATTCCCAAGAAGAGACTTCGAATGATTTTATTTCCTTATTTCATGTTTCAAAGGTAATTCTCGTGAAGTGAAATCTTCGATGGCACTTTTTATGCCTTCTAACTCAGCAGTCACCCTCAGATCATATCCATAGACTTCGAAAGACCATTTACTATATTTTGTTTTGAAAGAACTGCGAAGGAGGTATACTTCCTCCTACTGAAGTTCAATTCGAAGGTTAACCCTCCGGATGGTGAACTTGAAGGAGGTATATTTCCTCATACGAAAGTGAACGCAAAGGCTAACCATCTCCAGATAGTGAACTCGTAGGAGTTATATTCTCTCCTAATAAACTGAACTCGAAGGCTAACTACCTCCAGATGGTGAACTCGAAGGCTAACCACTTCGAGATGGTCAAATCGTCAAAGGTTAGTCGCCCTAAAAAAGACTAAGGATTTTGTCCCCTTCGAAGGACAATGATATGGATTACTACCCTCGAATGCGCTCTTAAATGCATTCAAAGTACAAAGTAGAGTTTGAAGTCATTCTTGTTTATCCTTAGGAATTTACTTCTAATAATATTTTGGATAAAATACTTTGACTTCAAAAGCAGATCCCTAGTGGAAAGAGATTCAAAAGTCAAAGTCACACCATCTCCAGAAGTACTTCCTGAAGATGGTTTCCTTTGTATTTTGAGAGACTTTCTCCCACTTTGCTTTAAAGGAGTTTGCAAGGGAGCATATTTACTTTTGATTTCATTAAAGTTGAAGGCACTCAAATTGGTTATGGGAGCTATAAACCTTGAAGGACTCCAAGATAAAGCTCTTCTTTATAGGGAATATTGGTCATGAAAAATGGTTCCCTGCTGAGAAACTCAACTTCAAGTTCTCTATATAGGTAACTTGAAAATATACTGGTCACCTTCTAAATATACAGAGTTATTTTTGGCCTCCATCGAAGGAAAATAGCCACAAAGGGAGTTCCCTCGAGATATACGAATTCCAGAAAGGTATTTATGACATTTAAGTGACTCATGTACTTTAAAGTTGATTGAAATAGATTCCTCAAAATGAACAGCACGTGATAAAACGTCAGCTACTTATAATATCTGTTGTATAATTTATTTAAAGGGGGGTTTTATCTTATCTGGAATGACGGCAAGAATGGAAACATTGCTTTTAGATTTTTATGCATGTAACATGTGTCATTCTATCCGTGTTCTTCTAGATCTAAAGCAACCTATCACAGAGAAATTTTATATATTCGACGTTACTCTAGAAATAACTTAGGCGTGTTGAAATACACGTGGCATTTAGGATAGGCTTTAATGCATGGGGATAGTTAAAAGGTCCTCTGTGGACATTTGACTGAATGACACTTGTCCTAATTTAAGAGGATAAATTCCCTATAGAAAGCATAACGTATCCTCCATTAAAGGCCAATTCAAGAATCTGAAATCTTTGGAAAATTCAAGAGGTGGAAAACAACAGTGAGTAAAGACACTGAAAGGGAAAAGGGAAAATCAGTCATATACATGTGTATTTCTCAATACATGTCATAGACTTCGAGTCACTCGAATTCTGAGGTTTTCTTATTCTGAGATATGCATTCTAACTAACTTACCAGCTATTTCAATACCCCTTCCTCTTGTCTCTTATCTTTGTCTTATTCATAGGTCATATTTGGGAAGGAACGTTCTGGATAGAATGGCTGCGCGACTGTTTAGGCTATCTTAAGACAGACTATCTGTACTTATTTCTCTGGAAGGATGGTTGTATTGGTTCATTTTATATTATTTTTCAAAGATATTTTAATGTATCACTCTATTACAAAACCCGAATCACCAATATTAAGACCCTTTACCCGACACAACCTATGTTCGATCTCTCTCACAACCAAACTAACAAGAAATGCATGATTTTTATATATGTTCATCTCTAGTCCTAAATAATTAAGAAAAATGGAGTATACATAAAATTAAAACTAAAAGCTAAAATAAAAATTAACTCGGAAGATGTTAAACACAAAATAAAATTGAAAATCCAAAAGAAGAGAATTCGCATAGAAGAAGAGAATAAACAAAACACTTAGAGAATTCACAGTAGAAATTAAGATTTTCAAAGAAATATAAGTTATATAACCACCACCCACAACCAACTCAATGAGAAAAATCTGAGACTAAAATAAGTAAAATGTATAACCAATATAAGAATATTGAATGTCCATTCAACTTTACAGGAGTGCGTTATGTATTTATTTATTATAGGTACTGATGATGAGTTAATTTGAAAATTTATCTAATTCAATTGTAATATGACAAGTGGCAATGCCAACTTCGTAATTATACATCCAAAAAATATATAAATTGGAATTTTGAATATTGTTAGATAAGTATATTTCGAAAAGTCTATTTCGGGAGAATCATTTCGAGAGTAATAGTATATTTTGGAGTTCTACTTGAGATTGATTCGAAATATATTCTCAAAGGAAAACCTTCGAAACATTCAATTATCGTACCATGAAAGCATTTATAGGTTAGCCACCTCGAGAGGGCCAATTCGTCATCATCAGTATTATAATGTCCCATATGGGAAGTTATCAGTATAATGCTTTTTCGAGGTTATACTTCAAAATAGTCATTTTTATGCATTTCAAAAATACATCTCGAAATGACCATTTTTATTATCCCAAAGACATTAATATTCGAAACACCTTTTGGGATAATTATACTAATGATTCGAAATCGAAGTCATTCACCTAAAACATAGGGGGAAATAAACATTAGATTTTCAGGAATGGAGGGCGAAAGAGTTAAGTCCCATAAGAATTCAGGAAGATCTTGTAGCATTAAGGGACTTGAATCAACACAGAACAGTAACTTATCATTACTTTTATAATGTTATATTCGTTAACTAATCCGAACGTTCCAAAAGCATTTATTGAAACGTTGTATATTGAATTAGGCGTTTTGGATATTGAATATTCAAATCAAAACCTCTGTTCAATCAAATGTTTCAATTCATTCATGAAACGTTGCAAGACGGTTAGGTGATGAGTCTAAGGCTATAAAAGGTGAATGAGGCATCAGAAAGAGGGATTGGATTGCTGAGCATTTGACATTCTCTGAGAATTGCAGAGCCTTTGTCTTAGGAATCCTCTTTACTGAAATCAACAAGTTCTGTGTTGTATTTCTGTAACGACCTGGACTTTTTATTATGCATGCTTGATTTAATTAGCCATCATGATGTTTATTTGCCTTTGCTTGGATTAACCACTGGGTTAATCGTGTCTTGCGAACGATTGTGATTTCGCCCTATAGACTTGGGTGCTACACACCGTAGCGTGGCCCTTCTTATGTGTGATGTGTGGTGTGGATCATTTAGATCAAAAGCATGAGATGTGTGTACATGATTTTCTTAATCTCTTTGTGTTTGTTTGTGTGATTGAGATTGTTTGTGTTTCTTTGTGTGGTTGAGATTGAGAGAGAGTGAGAGTTAGTGGTGGGAATACCAACTCCCACCCACTTTTGATCCAATGGCCTAGATTTGTCGTGGTTGGATTGAAGACTGAGATTGGCTTGAGCTAGAGGCTAGAGGCATGGGTCTCCATGCTTGTCTCTAAGCTTGATTGAATCTCAAACCTTTCCCTCCATTGTTGAGTTTTTCTTGGAGAGCTTGAAGAAGGAGAGACCTTGGAGCTTGGAGAAGAAGGAGATCTTGAAGATTTTGCTTTGCATTTGGTTGAAGCATTTTCATTCTTCTCAAGGTAACTAATCTTGTTCAATGTGGTTTACGGTTGGATTAGGTGTACAATAGCATTGTTCCATGATTAAAAAGATTAAAACTAAGTTTCTCTTGATTAAGAACTCCATATGCCTATTTTGTGTTGCCAAGTTGATTGATGATGATTATAACTTGAGATTTATAGTTTTGAATGTGATACCTATGTTAAATTTGTTTACTTAACTCTCTATTTTCATGAAATATGATTACTAATGGAAAACTGAACAAAACACCCCAAACCCGTGGTTCGGCGGCCTACTCGGCGCGCCAAACTATTCACCGATCACCCAGAAAACCTTCCTGTGACTTCCTCGGCTCACCGATAAGTCCACCGAGCTCAGAATGCTTCAATTTGGATTCTTCTGTTTGTTAGGAATCCAATAAGACCAATTTTAAGCGATTTTGACTTTTGCACAGAAAGTTATGACCATTTTAGTGTGGGGGTGTCAACCCAGAAATGCTGCTCGGCGAGCCAAGCAGTGCGCCGAAGAGGGCGCCAAGTAGCTGGTTACTGGAATTGTCGTCGAGTCTCAGGTCGGTGCGCCGAGGCTGACTTCGGTGCGCCGAACAACCCATAATTGTCCTTTTCGACTGAAACTTCACATACATACATATATTGACATAATTAGACTGATTATGGCACTAGTTTTACTGAATTATCATTCTTTATAGTAGTTACTTCACTATGGACCCGAGTTTGAGTAAAGGTGTCCTAAAATTAGACCTTTCCCTCAGACATGTCTGATTGACCTGAATTTGCATTACAATATATAATTGACCTATGCGATCAAATATGATGTTATATTAAATTTTGGATACTTCATATAGTTGCTTCCTTATTGATGTTTGTTCTGTTAAATTATGAATATTTCATATAGTTGTTTCCTTATTGATTTGATAAGCAATACATATTGATTTCCGAATTTATGGGTGAGTACTTGAATGAGTATGTCCTAGACTCTAACATTATTTCTAGTATGTTTTATACCTGAAGATGAGGTTGCTCACATATATATATATGATGCCTAGTTAGTTAACTCTCCTGTTTACACATTGTTGTGTGATATTCACAATCATGGTGTTTGGTTTGCATTTCATATTGTACACAAACTTGATTGTTTAGTTAATGTGCACCTCTCACATGCACTGCATTGGCTCTTGACCATGGATTTGGCCTATGAGTAATACCCTATTTCCTGAGTCCATATTTCTGGGACTCCAGATTATTACAAGAGAGGTATGTTTTGATAATCATATTGAGTGAGGAGACCAACGTGATTAAGTTGAGGGAATAATTACCCCAATACACTTAATCTTGTCCTCTGGCATATTTCCAGTAAAATACTGTGATTATTATTATGGGTTGAGGGACCGTACATCTTAATAGACCACGAGATTTGTGGACATATGATATGGTATAAGTGAGCTCTAATAGTAGATTGGTATTGTGTGGTTCTCTGAGGATGTTCTTGGTGATGCCTTGGGATTCGTCCCTATAATCGAAAATAAGGTGAGGCGCTTGTGTCCTCTAGGTTGAAACCCCTAGAAACTATGTTGCGAACATAGAATAATCTGCTATTTCTACCATATATTGGGGGATGGATCTGTATGAGCATCCTTGGGTAGCACGATTGAGATCATATGAGGAACCAACATTTAACAATTACTAGATAGAAAGGATCTTATATTTGGGTATGACCCTGTATAGGGGGGATGGTCCGTTATAACATCTTGCCCAAAAATGGATAGGTATATGTGGAATCCACACAGACTCCATTGCATATTAGAATGTTTGTTTAGATCACATTTGGTGATTTTGTATAATAGGTGCATAGCATGCATTAATTAAGAATCAACCTCATGCATCCTTGAATTCATGTCACATTATTCACATATTTACTGTTATTGTATAACATCCTAAATTTATGTTATTCCATTCATATATTAATGTTATTGGATATCATTAAAGAGTGGCTTTGGCCCTACTTCAGTCATAGATTATATTGGACTTGATTTACTTACTGGCTATGTGTGGCTCATGCTTTTAAGCAACCACTTCCAGGTTCTTTTAGACAATGTTAACTTGGAACATGAAGATCAAAACGGGACCCAGAAGAAGATGAAGAAGATATTCATTTTTGCTTGATGTAATGTAATAGATTAGTAGTTTTCTTATTTAAATTACCTGTTGTATAAATGTTTTATCGGGGCTTTAACTTAACATGAGACTTGTATTTTATCGATTTTCCTTCCGTTGTTTATCTCTTGGATTTGAATGTACATCTTCACTTTCCTATTTATCCCTTAGTGTGACTTCCCAAATATACCTTGATACTCTGATGTTTGGTCTTATATAGAAGTTAATCATCTCTAGGATTTTATTTAAGGTTTTTACCTGAACTTATAGTAGGAGTTGATTTGGAAACACTAGACTCGTGTTAATTTCCGTTGTTTTTGTTTGAAGGTTGTTGTAATGGATATTATTCTAAGTATACTAACTTTCCATAATTCTAGCTTATGTAAAATCCTTTATGATTTTACAACCTTGGTTAGGTATTGCTTGTCCACTCCCAAGTTTTATTGGGGTGAGAGTTACGAAAGCAAATTCGGGATCTCAAATGAGTTTTCCGACTTGGTTCGTGACACTTTCTGATATTCCTGACTGATCTTACCATTTTCTCTCTTTGTTTAATCGTCAACAGAAGGAAACATTTCATTGGAACGGTCTTTCTTTGATTTAGGCCAGCGAAAGCAAGTATTCGAATCCTTTGTTGTTCAAACTCCCTTGGTAAATTAGCATTTTGTACAACTGCATAAACATGACTTCTATTTTAAACCAAAAATTCAAAGAAGAATACAGTAGGCAATCCCATTCTTTCAGGTAATGAATAAAAGAAGTGCATATATTGTGCTGCTAGCATAAGTATGGGCAGCCGCTCACAAGTTAAGTCCTAAAGAAGAGGACGAAAAGAAGGTAAACTCCGGCATTACAGATGTTAATTTAAGATAAAATATGTACAGTTGGAAGAATACAAAAAATATATTCCAATAATGTGTCTGTAAATAACAAAATATTTGAAGCAGGAAAATAATTTTAATAAAAACAGTATATGTTGAATTTAATAGCTAAAAAGCACTAACATCCATTGTCCAACCAACCTTTCAAACTACATGTAAATTTAACATCCAAATCCAATGAATTTTAAAGCTGAGAAATCAAAGAACCAATACAAAAGAAAGAGACTCATCAGATAATGATGAAAGTAATTATATAGATAAGTTTGAAAGGATTGCCATTAAGAGTTAATACATATATTCAACTGAAAAACTGGAACCATAACCGGGTGGGAAACATCCACCACCAACTCCTCCAAGTCAAATTTGAGTTAGAGCAACATCATCTCCGCTCCAATTGGGCAAATATCAAGGACCAAGTCTGTGAGAAGCAACTTTAACAGGAAGTACTGATGATGAGCCAATTTGAAAATTGGTTTAAACCAATAGTAAAGTGACAGTTGGCAAGGCCAATTTTGTAATTTTACATTTTTATTATTAGGAACCATTAATCCTTACACTTACTCTTACTAAGAGTAATTTATTTCGAGAGCCCACTTGACATGGGAGGTTTACTCGGAATCGGTATACAATTAGAAGGTCTACTCAAGATAGACTTCAAACTAATGTTCGCTCGAAAGAGAACTTTCGAAATATTGCTTTAGACACTAAAAAGCAACATAGGTTAACCACCTCGAGAGGGTCAATTCGTTATCATAAAGATATCTCATATAATAAGATTATCAACATAATGCTATTTTGATGTTATATTTCGAATATCTCACTGTTAGGCATTTCAAGATAGAATCTCGAAATGACCAGTTCACTATTCCAAAGTCATGACACTTTTAGGGATAGTCATATAAGTCTTGAGATAGTCACTCGAAATAAGGATCAGTAAAACATAAAGTTATGAATTATAAGGGAATACTCCCTGACATTAATTACTCTTCGAGTTAGTAAACTCGAAGTCACTTATTCAAGTATAGGGGTAATAAACATTAGACTTTCAGGAATGGAGGGCCAGAGAGGTAAGTCCTATCAAGATCTTCAAAGATCTTGAAGCATTTAAGGACTTGAATCAATACAGAACGATAATACATATCATTAAATTTTATAACGGTATATTCATTGCGGATTCAGACGTTTCGAATGCAACGTTATAATCCTTAATGAAGCGTTTTGAACATTCGAATCAAAACCCTTGAATACATTAATGGAGCGTTTCGAATGCATTAAATGAGGCGTTGCAAATGATTCAGTAATGAATGTAAAGCTATACAAGGTCAATGATACATCAGAAAGAAGGATTGGATTCCTGGGCATTTGAGACTCTCTGAGAAATTAGCAGAGCTTTATCTTGTGAATCCTCTTTCTGAATTAAGTTCTGTGTGGACCTTTCTATTCATTTCTGACTGATCTCTGTTCTTACTCTTATTTACATCTCACTTGGAAACCTTACATTGGAACGGTCATTCTTTCAATTTAAGCCAGTGTAAGCAAGTATTTCGAACCTCTTGTTGCTCAAACCCTTAAGGCATTTGACATTCTTATTTGTCAAATTGACTATTTACCGGTTTGTGCATCACCATTTTTGGCGACTCCGCTGGGGAACTTGATTTGTTTCCTTTCTTTTTGTATTCAAGAATCAGTCTTATCGATCCTGTGAATGACACTCCTACAATTGATCTTACCACTACTCTTCCAGTACCTGTGCCTTTGTCTTCGAAGGCACCTCCTAATGACAATGCCATAATCATCTCCTTGTTGGAAAATATGGCTGCCATGCATCAGCAGTTGATGGTTGTTCTAGCCAAACAGGCTACAACCGCAGCTCAAACAACATCTCAAGCGGGTTATATGCCATATGTGCCACAACCAGCCATCCCCAGTATTTCGAGAGTGGAATCTCTTAGACCTACTTTCGAAAGTGGTCCTAGTATAATACCACCAACCATTGCCCCATTATCTGTGTCACCGGCAATTGCCACGCCATCCATTTTACCAATTCCACCATCCACTCCTCATTTTGCCACTTTTGAGGAAGTGGAATCTTTATTGAAAAATTCACAAGCTCGAGATTCCGAACGGGTCAGCAGTGACTATCGCCCACCGTATTCTCTTTCTCTCTTGAGCAAACCCAATCCCAAGGATTATGTGAGTCCTAAATTTTCTAAGTTTACAGGCCAAACTGGAAATGTGAATGAGCACATAAGTCGCTTTATTGAGGCTTTAGGAGCTCATGCTTCGAATACTGATCTCATATTGAGAGAATTCTCGAAGTCTTTGTCGGACAAGGCTTACACTTGATTTAATAATCTCAAATAAGGTTCTGTGAATACTTGGGAAGACATGGCTGCTCTCTTCCACAAGAAGTTTTACATCACTGAACAGGTTTATACCATCATCGACTTGAGTAGGGAACATCAAGGCTTTTCTGAGGGCCTTGTTGACTATGTCAAGCGATTTCGAGATTTGGTGATGTCTTGCACTGAGACAGTGGCCGAAGACTAGTCGGTTGAGTACTGTATTATTGGGATTCTCCCTGAATACAGAATTCACTTGGAAAATTTGGGAATCACAAGTTTTACCAAGTTACATGATGCCGCTCGAAAACTCAGTGTTTCAATGCCTAGCATTTCTAAGAAGAATGAAAGGAAGAGAAATGCAACTATCATGATTGAGGATAATCCTTCCAACAAAAGCAAGAAAAATGAGAATAAGAATTCTCGAGATCCTCCACCAGAGCCGGATTGTACTCCTACTCAGTTCAACATTCTGTTTGACAACTGGGTGAAAGACGACCGTGTCAAACTTCCTACTCCAAAGAGGGTGCCATCAGCAAAAGACAGGAGTAACCCTAAGTTCTGTAAGTTTCATCAAACTGTAGGCCATAGCACCTATGATTGCTATTCTATGAGAAGGCTTTACTATCTTCGAGTGAAGCTTGGTGAGATCGAATTACAATTTGAAAAGGTGCACACTGAACCTTTGCCAAACCATAAAGGTAAAGGGGTTGCGGTCAATGTAATGGTATCTGAAGTTGCTCGAGCTATTGTCTATCCTCCAAGGATAGACTTGCTGAAATATCAAAGACTTGAGGAGAGTATGAAGGAGATAGGCTTCTCGAAGTTTGAACAGATAGCCATTCGAGCGTACGCTCAGAGGCTATCATTGAAAGAAGCAGAAGAGGAATGCGCCACTGCTATCTCTGAGGAAGGTCTGATAACTTTCGGACCAGAAGATATGATGGTTTCGTATGAAAACCATGGAAGGGCCTTGTATCTAAACTCTGTTTTACAAGGTGTGGACATTCGAAGATCCTTGGTGGATGCAGGATCTTCTCTGAATATAATTCCAATAGGAATCCTGAAGGCTCTTGGAGTATCATCCGAAAGGGTGATTCCACAAGCGATGAAGATATTTGACTTCGATGCTCGAAGTCAGTATGCTCTGGGTCACGTGACCCTCGAATTACAAGTTGGACCGTATAAATATCCAACTTTGTTTCATGTGTTGGACAGCGAGCCAACCTATCACATTTTGTTGGGACGACCTTGGATCCACCGGTGTAAGCTTATTCCTTCAACAAATCATCAGTGTTGTAAAGGTATTCAAAATGGGAAGATGGTTTGACTTGTTGCTGATCCATGTCCATTTGATCAACTCGAAGTTCATCTGGCAGATGCGGCCGAGTATGACGACCTTGCACCAGCTGGTGAGTGCCAAGTTTCCCTTCCTCGAGGGATATCTCTTCCAGCTTGGCCAACACTCCAGGCTAATCCTAATAAGCCCATCTGTGAGTTTGGACCTTCAAAAAGGAAGGTCAAAGAAGAAAAGAAGAAAGATCAAGAAAAAGAGAAGAAAGACTCAAAGAAAAGACAAGCTGGGTCTAAAGTAAATATCAAACAGCCAGTTTCGAAAACTCGCTGCACTCGAGTTGTTACACCTGAAGGACAGATTATATATCGTCTGTGGTCTGAATCAGATCATCAAGGGAAGGAAGATCCTCTTTAGAGAGTTGTTTCGAAAGGAATAACGATCAAGGAGACTGAACCTGAAGCGTATCATGTCGAGATTCCGAGCGATGAGGATAGTGATGACATCCCATCCATTGCCGAAATCTTCGAAGTACAACACGAGATACAGGCAGCACCAGAGCAGATAGAAGATAATATAAAGAAGTCTGTTCTCGAAACCTTGGAAGAAGTTAATCTCTCAAAGCCAGGGGAAGAGAAGAAGACTACTTTTATTAATGCTAACCTATCTCCCGAGGAGAAGACAAACCTTGTAACTCTTCTGAAAATCAATAAAGATGTGTTTGCTTGGTGCTACGATGACATGTGTGGGCTGGATCCTCAACTAGTCATGCCTAGACTGCATTTATCTTCTGATATCAAACCTGTCAAGCAATCATCTCGAACTTTCAAGCCCGAAATTGAATTGCAAATCAAGGCTGAAATCGAGAGGCTCTTGAAGGTTGGTTTCATTAAACCCATACAACATCCAACCTGGCTTGCAAATGTTGTGCCCGTGAAGAAAAAGAATGGACAGATTCGTTGCTGTGTTGATTTTCGAGATCTCAACAAAGCAAGTCCTAAGGATGAATTCCCATTGCCGAATATGGATCTCCTCATTGATGCTACAGCAGGGCATGGGATGTTTTCCTTTATGGGCGGTTATAGTGGTTATAACCAAATCAAAATGCACCATGTAGACGCTCAGCACACAGCATTTCGAACCCCTTTGGGTAACTTTCATTATACGGTTATGCCATTTGGATTAAAGAATGCTGGAGCACCTTATCAGCGAGCAATGACTACTATCTTTCATGACATGATGCATAAAGAAGTAAAGGATTATATGGATGACATTGTGATAAAATCCAAGAAGCACTCTCAACATCTCGAAGTCTTACAGAAGGTTTTCGAACGTTACAGAAGGTACAAGTATCGAATGAATCCTGCTAAGTGTGCTTTTGGGGTGATTGCAGGTAAATTCCTTGGTTTTGTTGTTCACAGACACGGAATTGATTTAGAGCCTACCAAGTCAAAAGCAATTCTCAAAATGACTCATCCCACAAATCAGAAGCAATTGAAGTCTTTTTTGGGGAGAGTCTCTTACATTCGAAGATTTGTCCCAGGCCTCTCAGCATATATATTTTATTTCTTGGTGTTACTTCGAAAAGGACAAGAATTTATATGGACGTCAAAATGTCAACAAGCTTTCGAGGATATTAAAAATCTCTTGAAGCATCCTCATACCATGGTCGCACCAATCCCAGGAAAGCCACTTCGAATGTATTTGGCTACTTCGGATGATGCAATTGGTGGATTGTTAGCTCAAGAAGATCATCAAAGAATAAAGAAACCTATGTATTACATCAGCAAACTTTTGCGCAGGGCAGAAGTGAAGTATTCTCTGGTGGACAAGTTTTGCTTGGCTCTCTATCATGTAACTCGAAAGCTAAGACATTATCTCTTAGCATGTCCAACAATTTTAATTACTCATTCGAATCCTATCAAGTATTTGTTGTCTCAGCCAATATTACTTGGGAGGTATACCAAATGGCTACTATAGTTGTCAGAATTCGACATTACGTGCGAAAGGCCCGAGAGTATTAAAGGACAAGCAGTAGCTGATTTACTTGCCGCTTTTTCAAAAGTTCAAGAAGATGAAGAATTCCCTGAATTTGAAATTAATTCGGTAGACGATCAGGAATGGCAAATGAAATTTTATGGGTCATCTAATTCGAACGGAGGAGGAGCTGGAATATAGTTCACTTCGAATGATGGACAACACGTATACTACTCTTTCAGGCTAGATTTTTTATGTTCCAATAATAGAGCAGAATATGAAGCTCTACTTATTGGATTAATCATGGCCAAGCAGATGGGAATGCAAAGATTGCGAGTCTTTGGAGATTCAAAAGTTATTATTTCCCAAATTAATGAAGATTTTGTTGTCAAGGAACAAGAACTGGTGCCTTATAGAACAACAATTTGAACATTAATGAGGAAGGTTGTTGAATGCATTCTGACTCACATTCCGATAGCTAAAAATCATCAAGCAGATATTTTACCCACTCTTGGAAGCAGATTGAGCCTGAATGAAGATTCTCAACAAATCGAAGTCATCCGAAAGACCTTGCCAGCAACTTTGGATCCTGAAATTGAGAAAGAAGATATTCCTTCAACTGATTGGAGGTATACCATTTTGCACCAACTTCAACACTTAACTTCCATTTTCGAAATCCCAATTTGAAAGTTAGCAAATTTTGTTGAAATTGGCCACAACCTGTATTTCAAAACCTCGAATGGAGTATTACTTCGATGAGTTGGGAATGAAGTAGCACAACAAATTCTCAAAGATATACATGAGAAGACTTGTGGGAATCCGAATTCCATTCCTCTATACAGAAGATTGCAAAGATTTGGAGTATACTGGCCAACTATGTCTTTAGACTCTTCGAAATTTCAGAAAAGCTGCATTAGTTGCCAAAGCATTCCTGATATTATGGAGGTATGCCCTATCTTTGCAGAAGAAGAAGATTGGAGAAGACCGTTTATTCAATTTTTAAGAGATGGCTTTCTACCTGATAATGCACACAAAGCTCATAGAATTCGAAGAAGAGCAATTCGGTTTCGTTTTCAAGAAGGTCATTTGTTTCGAGTAAACACAAATGATAGTTTACTCAGATGTCTTGATCCGCAAGAAGCAACTGTCGTACTTCGAGAGGTCCACTCAGGAGATTGTGGAGCTCATCAAGGGAAACGAAAATTATATGAGCAAATTCGAGATATGGGATATTATTGGCCATCCATGAAAGAAGACTCTTTCGAATATGCTAAGAAGTGTTCAAGATGTCAAGTTCAAGGCAATATTCCACGGCAACATCCTTGAAGTATGCAGTCTATTATTACTCCATATCCTCTTCACACATGGGGGCTAGACTTGATTGGTCCAATCAACCCCCATAGCAGAAGAGGACATGCCTGGATCTTGGTAGCTACTGAATATTTCACCAAGTTGATAGAAGCCATTGCCTTGAAGAAAGCAACATGGGCTGTTGTATCTCAGTTTATTAAAGAATATCTCATAGCTCGAGGGGGAGTACCTCGAAGGGTGATCACTAATAATGGCTCATCTTTTATAAATCGACAAGTTCGAGAGTTACTTGCAAGATATAATATCATTAATAACAAGTCTACTCGTTATTATCCTCAAGGTAACGCTCAAGCAGAAGCTACAAACAAGACACTATCAGGTTATTAAGCAAGCTAACTTATGATCATCCCACTCAATGGCATGAACATTTGTTGGATGTTCTATGGGCCTACAGAGTATCTAAGCATCGAGCTACAAAGGGTACTCCGTTCTCATTAGTGTACGGAATGGAAGCAATCCTACCTGTTGAAATACAAATATCATCAGCTCGAGTACTTCAAGCTGCTGAAATGGATTGGGACACTCATGATCTTATTGCAATTCGAATGCAGCAAATAAATGATCTGGATGAAAAAAGACAACAAGCTTTAGCAAACAATCCGCAATACCATCAAGTAATTTCGAAGGCTTATCAGAAGAAAGTATCTCCAAGAGATTTTCAAGTTGGTGAACTAGTATTTCGAGCCTCATTCTATGAAAGGAGCAACACTATCAAGCCAAAATTCGCACAAAGGTGGGATGGACCTTTTGAAATTATAGAAGCATACCCTTCAGGTTATTACAAAATTTTTTTATTTGAAGAGGATGCACAGGAAGAGTTAGTCAATGGGAAATGGTTAAAGCATTATTTTAAAAAAAAAAGTTGTAATTGCTAAACCAATTTTTCATTCATATCAATCTCGAGAATACATTTCCTTTGGTAGAATACGGAATGAGACAATTATATTTGACACTTCTAGAATTCTTTTTGATCTCATTTCCATCTCGGTTGCCAATAATTGGATGTATTTTTCGTGTCCTTCAATCTCTGCCTCCTTCTCTTCAAGAGATTTTCTAAGCAGTGCGATTTCTTCTTTTTTCTTCTCTAATTCTTGAGAACTACTGGTGATCTGATCAAGAGTCTGATTCTTTTTAATCTCAAGATCTGCTCTTTCTTGAAAGCAAGCAAAAGACTTTTCGAGAGTAGAGAAATGATCCTTCAGCCACTCAATGTTCAGATCCAAATTCTCAATGTTTATAAAGAAGGGTTTCTACTTCTCGAGATCTCCCGCAGACAAAGAGGCAAAATTCTTCTCAGATATGTTGTCAAGAAGAGAGCATAGTTCTTGATATCCTGCACTCCTCATATAAGAAGAAGGAACTCGAACTTCGTCGGATATATCGCCATACGCCTCGAAAATAGCATCCATTCACTTGGACATATATGCGAATATCATATAAGTTCCTTCATACAGGACAAGCTGAGTAGAAGAAAGCTCATATCTCTTTCTCTTTCGAAGATTCAAACCTGCAGAAGTAGAAGAAGGAGACGCACCAGCACTGGACAGTACTTCAGAAGTAATAGCCGTTGAAATGGTAGAGGTAGCTTTTCGAATGGGAGTAGCAGGCATCCCAGAAGAAGTAATCATTGAAATTTTTATTGGAGTAAGCTGAACAGCTGAAAGAAAAAAAAAAGGGAAGTCGGAAATGCCACATGATAAAGATTTGATACACTACAGAAAGAAGCATAACTCACATGTTGAAGAAATCATTTATGTGGATGAAGAAGGAATTTCTGAAGAAATCTCAGAATGCGCAAGATCAACCTTTAATGTTGCAATATGCGGAAGCATAGCAGTTGTTTCAGCATTCGAGATTCTCGAATCAGAAGAACTCAAAACAGCAATAGTTGAATGATTAATGTGTGGCATATCAACATCCAGGTCAATAATATTCAAGACATCTAGACACGAAGTATTGATACTCAAAATATCAACCATCAAATTGCCTTTTGAAGAAGCCGCATCAATATCAATGATGGATGAAGGAGCAGATAGAGGCACTTCTATGTTTGAAAAGAAGAAGCTTTAATATTTGATTTACCCGTGGTAGTAATTGTCGTTGAAGCAGAAACTGAAGTAGTATAAATAGGGAAAGCTGAAATCCCTGAACAAGTAACAGTTGAAGTCGAAATTGAAGTCAACTTAGAAGATGAAGACGTGAGTTGAACTGTAGAAGCCACGCCAGCTGAAGAAAATGCAATTTTCGAATCAAGAGCACTCGAAGCTTTCACCTTCAAATTGTCAAGAGAACCCTCGGTATCTGAAATAACAATGGTCGAATCAATAGTATGCGAACCATCCAAAATAATGCTGTGAGTGAGAGGAAGATGATCACTGTCAACATCTATAACAAGAACAGTAATATGAGAAGAAACAACAGCAGGAGTCTTGGTAATAGATGAAGAAGAGGGGGCTATTGGTAGAGGCTCCGAAACCAAAGGTAAAATTTCTTCATGTTCCTGTTCTTCAATATGTTGAGCATCCTCAGGAACATGTTGCTTTTCCTCTTGAATTTAAGCATCATCAGGAATATGTTGCTCTTCATCCTCTTTTTCTTCTTCCTCTATTTCCTCTTCTCCACATTCTTCTTCTCCTTCTTGTTCTTCTTCTGATCCTTCCTCCCCAATTCAGAATCTTCTTCTTCATCACTTTCTTTAGAATCTAAAACCCCAATTGAAGATTTTGAAGGTTCCACTTTGTCTTAATCTGGCATCTGCTCCTGAATTGGCATTCGCTCTTGAATTGACATTTGTTCTTCAGCCTGGGTTTTCTTCGCCATTTCCTTCTTAGTAGTATGAATAACCATTTCATTTAACAAGGAATCCATGGGCATATTCCTTGTACGAGGAAGACCAGCATTGGCTAACCCACTTTCAACTTGTAGCCTGTCTCTAACCTTCTCGAGCTCAAGCTTTTGCTTCTTAAGATAGGCAAGAGTATGTCTATCAACAATCTCCTGAGGAACATCTTGATAAGTCTTGGCAAGTTCTTGGAAGCAATTGCACTTCAAAACCATATCACAAAAAAAGCATAAAAAAGGGGGAGTTTATTACCAAAGTCAAAGTATTTCCTTCCGAAGAATGCTTTGCTACTTCAGCATTCGAAAGAAGGTTTGTCCTGACACCCACAACTTCTTCTCTTTTCTTGCCTTTCTCCATTTTGGTTAAAAACCACAACAATGAGTATAAATTTTCGAAATATAGAAGATTCGAAACAACAATTTCAAGAATTACCTGGTGAAGATGATTTAGAAGAAGAGGTGCATTTTCCTTTAGGTAACACTACAGCAAGAGGAAATGGAGGTGGTTTCTTCTTGTGAATAGCCTAATGATGTTAACAATTATTATTCACAAGTTGAAAAAATCAGAGGAAATCAAAGATAAAGTTATAAACTTTTATGCTTACAATTTGAGGTTTCTTCCCCGAAACTTTATCAAAAGTAAAAGAAGCCCTCTCCTTCGAAGTAGGATCACTCGAGATATTCAAAGGGGGAGCAGCTAAAGATGAACTCTTCTCACCAGAAGATTTCCGTTTCGACGATCGAATTGGCTTCTCGACTCCTTCTCCATCCCGAGAAACATTCTCATAAGAACTCGAAGCCAATTCTCGGATAGAAGAATCAGGATAAAAAAATATAAAGAAAAGGAATGGAGATACCTTCCGAAGGAGCACTTGTATCACGTTTCTTCAAAAAAGATTAAAGTCTTTTATCTCGAAGGATTATTGTTTGTTCTGATGGGACAGCTGCATCCTTGGGGAATTAGTCAAATTCAAATAACAGAAGTTGCCAAAATTCAGCCCAAGCCTTGGATGATCCTGCTATTCTCGAAGAAGCTACAATAATAACATTGATGAAAGCCCAACTGCATTCTAAACTTTCTGAGATAACAAATCGCTTGCCTAAATCTCGAGGAGAGGGAACTACGGTAGGAATTATCTTGGGTACAGTCTGATCCATCCCAAATTACCTTAAAACTCTGTGAGGATTGTAATGGAAGGCACTTGCGAAGTTACCTTCAACCATTCCAAGGACATAACCATAATGGATGGTTACCAAGTAAATTTTGAAGAATTTCGCCTGAAGATGAAAACCTAGAACCGGAATAAAAGAATCTTTGTCATCAGCAAAAACTGAGTAATCAGAAAAACCGATCCTTCGTAGATACGGTCTGTACAAAAATTCATTCTCTCTGTCCAGAACATCTAGTAGGTTGACATTTCTGTTTGGAGAATGATCAGTCCAGAAAACAAAGCGGGCATTCGAAACACTGGTATCCAAAATCACAGTATTTGGATAAATTTCAACCGGAGCGTATTTCAGGTAATGCTCCCAAAGAAAAACTTGAAGAAAGGCAATGTCAACAACCGACTCAATCACTCAAGCACCCCAAGACCAAGCTTGATCAGCAACAAAGAGGTTAAGACTCTCATAAAGATTGACAAGGAAAAAGAGGAGCAAAGGGAACTTCGAAACCCTGAGCTAACTTATTGGCCAATGGAAAAACTTTCTTATGAATCTTATCAGAAGGAAAGCAGGGAAGAATGAAGTGGGAAAACCAAAGAGAAAGGAAAGCCTCAAACTAAATAGGGCCATTTCGACCCATGCCCATCACTGTGGAAAGGATTTTTGACTTACCCTTGACATACTCTTCCCTCCAAATCCATCTCGCTATGTTCTTTCGAGTACCCTTATCTCCAGAAGACGAATGGGTTTTCTTCAAAGTAGCCGTTTGCGTTGAAGAATCTAAACCTGTAATTAAGGCTTTCTCAATCTCAAGTTCTTCACGAGATAACGACAAATAACCAGGATGAATATTGCCAATAATAGGTAAACTATACAAAGCCTGGACATCTTCAAGAGTTGGAGTAATTTCTCCAAAGGTTGTCACAAAAGTACGAGTCTGTGCATTCCAACGGCGAAGGAAAGACTTCAACTTTTCATTATCGTGAGAAATTTGTGACATTGAAGCTCGAACTATGTTATAAATGCCGGCACTCTTCAGCTTGTTTGCATAAATAGGAGTCAAAATGATACTCCTACACTAGGAACCCCAAGCTACTGGCATACCAAAATGAGACTTGAAGCAGACCGCAGAAAGGGGATAGTCATTCCGAGCAGCCCACAAATAAGGAATTAATCGGAAATGGCTAATATTATCCTTAGTTGTTTTGCTATCAGGATAAGGAGATAGCAGGCCTGGATCATGCTTGGCAGAAGGAATCCAACCATTGGATGGATTCCAAAATAACTCATCACCAACCTCCATGCATTCACTGGAAGCCTCTTCGAAAGGTTGGAGGGTGAAAAACTTTTGTTTCTTAACAGGTTTTCTCTTGGGAGACATTTTGAAATAAAGGGAGCAAGAAATCTAAAGATTTCGAAATCAAAAGCTTAAAAATGCAAAAGAAGAGGGAAAGCAAAATCTGACCAAAGTAAGTTAATCTTCACATATCTTCTTACTTATACACATTTAAATTTTGAAATGATTAGCAAAATAGGAATCCCAAATGATGTTTTCTCGAGTTCTCAAGCGTTCCATACGTTGAACAATGCTGGAATGACATGTCAGCACATCACTTAATGTGCTAAGGGCTAAACACGAAAGGTTGTAGTGACAGTCTACTGTAGCCCCATAATGCATTTGTCTCCTAATGATATGCTTACAATGCGTCTAATCAACACGTGATAGACGTAGGAAACTAATAATGATATTTGATTTCAAAATCAAATTGATTCAATTAGAGAATGCCACTTGGCACCATGTAACAGAGATTACATATTTCGAAACCCATTTTGAAATTTGGAAAAATTATTCGAAAAGCATCAAAGTATCCTGAAACTGTACATAAAATGAATTTCAGATTAAATATTCTAAGGTTTTATATGAAATAGACCTTAGACCTAGTATATTCTGAAGATCTACTAGAGATGGATCTCAGACATTCAAATGTCCACACTTGACTTTTTGCTCACATATGTTGGAAGAACTACTTCGAAATACATCAGTATCCTGAGGATCTACATGAGTTAGACCTCAGACATTCGAGCGCCCACATATGTTGGAGTATTTTTCCACATATGTTAGGAGTATTATCTCGAATCAAACAAGTATTATGAGGATCTGCTTGAGATGGACCTCAGACATTCGAGCGCTCACATATGTTGGAGTATTTTGCCACATATTTTAGGAGTATTATCTCGAATCAAAAAAGTATTCTGAGGATCTACTTGAGATGGACCTCATACATTCGAGCGCCCACACATGTTGGAGTATTTGGCCACATATGTTGGGAGCATTATCTCGAATCAGATAAGTATTCTAAGGATCTACTTAAAATAGACCTTAGACAAAGTGTTCTGAAGATCTACTTGAAATGGACTTCAGAGAAATATCATTGTTTCGAGCGCCCATTTATGGTGTGAGAATTATCTCGAATCAATATAATATGCTAAGGATTCACTCGAAATGAACCTTAGAGAAACTATTCTGAAGATTTACTTGAGATGGACTTCAAACAAGTATAATAGTTTCGAGCGCCCACTTATGAAGGGGGAATTATCTTGAATCAATATAATCTTCAAAGCATTTAACATTTTGAGACTCTACATAAGATGGATCCCAGACCAAATATTTTCAAGATCTACTCAGAATAAACCTTAAACAAAATGCTTTGAGGATTTATTCACAGATATATTATTTAACAATTCGAATGCCCATATATATACTGGGAGTATAATTCGAAACATCAGAATATAAAACCCTAAGTCAATATTTTTCGAAATGATCATTTATAACAAGATGAACCATTCGAAATAATAGAATGTTCAGAAATTGAAAATTCAGAGTATTATTTCTAATCAGAATTGATTACAAAATACTTTGAAATATCAAATACATCTCTTTTAAGCTTTTATAGCTTTATTGAGATGCTTGAATAAGCTAAAATCTCTTTCAAGCTTCCACAGCTTTGCATATCTGCTTGCAACATTGGAACAAGGTAAATCATCCATGAATTATGGAAGTTTACAGGAATTGCGAGGCAGCATTACAGCAACCAAATCTGCTGACGAAGCTTGAGAAAAGATAGCACAAGTTCAGTCGTCCTCTTCAAATCCATCTTTCGTTCTATATAAACGTTAAGTTTCAGGGTTGTTTTAACATAAAGATAACTACCTTTTGAGTTAACTTTGCAAGTAAGATTGATTGTAATAATCTTATACCAAGAGCTCCAACTCATAGAAACATCATGCTTGTTGAAATCGACATAATGCCGCCTATACGGTCGGTTCTTCAGTTTAGGTGAACGGTTGGATACTCCTGAACCTAAAAATTCCTTATCAAGCACAATTGTAAAAGATTAACAGCTTAATCGGGCTAAATGTGTCTTATTTACCAATTCGGTTTTGAAACACATTTGATCGATCAAGGTAAGTTGATTTCTTGAACTCTTTGCATCTATATATAAAAGTTATATTGTTTAGGAATACTAAACGATAAATTTTTGAAAATATCACAAGTGTAAATGCTACGTGATTATCAGAGATATCATAGGAAATTGTCTATGATTAATAGTGCATTTACAATGTGGATAAGCATCACATTCTAAACCCAGGGGCCTAATGATGATGAGCCAATTTGAAAATTGATTTAATTCAATTGTAATACGACACGTGGAAAAGTCAATTGTGTAATTACACATGCAAAGATTGTATAAATTAGAATTTCAAATATTTTCAGAAAAGCATATTTCGAAAAAGCCCATTTCGGGAGAATCATTTTGAAATTATAGTATGTTTTGGAGTTCTGTTAGAGATAGACTTCAAACCATATTCTCGAAGATAAACCTTCAAAACATTCAATTATCATACCATTAACACCTCGAGAGGGCCAATTCGTCATCGTCAGTATTATAATGTCCCATATGGAAAGTTATCAGTATAATGTTATTTTGAGGTTATACTTCGAAATAGTCATTTTATTGCATTTCAAGAAGACATCTCGAAATGAATATTTTATTATCCCAAAGCCATTGAAATTCTGAAACATCTTTCGGGATAATCATACTAATGACTCGAAATCAAAGTTATTCACCTAAAACATTGTGGGAAATAAACATTAGACTTTCAGGAATGAAGGGCCAGAGAGATAAATCATATCAAGATTTTGGAAGATCTTGTAGCATTAAAGGACTTGAATCAATACAGAATAGTAATACATCATTACTTTTATAACGTTGTATTCATTAACTAATTCGGGTGTTTCGAAAGCATTTATTGAAACGTTGCATATTGAATTAGGCATTTTGGATATTGAATATTCAAATCAAAACCTCTATTCAATCAAGCGTTTCAATCCGTTCATGAAACGTTGTAAAACCGTTAGATGATGAGTCTGAAGCTACAAAAGGTGAATGAGGCATCAGAAAGAGTTATTGGATTTCTGAGTATTTGACATTCTCTGAGAACTGCAGAGCCTTTGTCTTAGAGATCTTCTTTTTTGAATTACCAAGTTCTGTGTTGTCTTTTTGAACATTCCTGACTGATCTTACTCTTTTCTCCCTTTGTTTAATCTTCAATAGAAGGAAACCTTACGTTGGAACGATCTTTCTTTGATTTAGGCCAACAAAAGCAAGTACTCGAATCCTTTGTTGTTCAAACCCCTTTGGCAAATTGACATTTTAGTCATTTACCAGCTTGTGCATCACCAATACTTCTTACTTTAATTATCTCATGTTTGCTGATGATATTTTATTGTTTTCTCGTGAAACTTCACACTCAGCCTCATCGTTCAAACATATTCTTTAGGATTACTGCAATGTCCTTGGCCAAAGCATAAATTTTGAAAAATCACTGATTTTTAGCCAAAATATCGTGGGTCGAGAGGCCAGAGACATTGCTGAAGCATTATAGATGAGATAGGAATGAAAATCGAAGAAGTATCAAGGAGTGCTTATTTTCAATGGTAAGCCCTCGGTTCACTCCTTGCAGGCCCTTATTATTCGCTTCCACTCCAAATTACAAGAGTGGAAGGCTAAGCTGCTGACACAGGCTGGTTGAGCAATCCTTTTAAATTATGTTCTTACGGCCTTACCAACTTACCTAATGTCTACCTTTAAATTGCCTTGTAAACTCACCGACTATCTTGATCGAGTAAGGCGAAACTTTCTTCGGAATCACAACGATTCCTCACCAAAGTTACATCTGGTTAGTTAGGACACTGTTTGTGTCCCTAAGCATGTTGGCGGCCTTAACATCAAAGATCTTACCTGCTTGAATTTGGCATTTCTCCCAAAGCGAGGTTGGGCCCTTCTCAGTGACAACCAATCCCTTCGTACCCAAATTCTTAAACAGAAATACCTCCCTCGAGATCATGAGATCATATGTTAAACACTAATGCTAAATCAACTGCTTCTTGCTGCTGGAAGAGTATTGCCTCCATACCACCAAGTTTGTTACCCAAAAATGATAAACTGATTTGGCAACCTACTCCAACAGGATGTTTCACTGTTAATTCGGCATACAACGTCTAAGTACCTTCTAGCGATCTACCACCTTCTCCGGTCTGGGCAAGTCTTTGGAAATTTGATGTCCAGAGAAAATCGAATTTTTCTATGGAAACTGAATCTTCAAAAATTACCAACTAGAGCAAGGCTTGCTGGAATTGGATTTTATGTCGATGACATCTGTCCTTTGTGCCATTCAACCTTCGAGACCCATACTCACCTCTTTTCCACTTGCCATTTTGCTAGAAGTGTTTGGTTCGGATGTAGTCTCCATCTCAGAACTGATCCAGTAGAATACTCACAAATTATGGATTGGACTAATATGGTGCTATCGTCTCTTGTCTCCTCTTCCAATCAAGGTATGTGGAATAAAGCTTTATTTGCATGCACTTTGTGGTCCATCTGGCTTGCTCATAATCGTGCTATCTATGAACTTGACAAAGCTATTGGCCCTATAGAGTGCATTTCTATGAGTTATAAATTGTGTAATGAGTTTTGGTCTGCCAATTCCTTTCTCCATCTGAAAAACAAACCTTCTCTACACATCTGCTGGCTCCCACCCCCTTTATCTTGGTTCAAAGGCAACTTTGACAGTGTTGCCAAGGGCAACAACCGGGGCCAACAAGTGGATGAGGACTTATCCACAGCAACAATAAGTTGTTTACTTGAAGAAAATAGCGTTTGATAAATATATTTATTTAAGTGCTTATAAAAAATTGGGAGAAAAACAGGTATTATGAAAATACTACTAAAGTTTGAAAATAGCTTCCCACATAACTGATAAGAGAAGCTACTCCTTGTAGCTTCTCCTTTTGGGTAGCCTTCCTCTACCGTTTATGGGTAAGCATTTACTAATTAGGTGTTATCAAATACACTTTTAATTTTAAAAAATGCTTTAATAAGTTATAAGTTCAAATAAGCACCTATATAAGCCAGGCCAAACGCAACCTTATAGTAGAAATGAAAATAATATTCAAAATTCTCATGATTTTCTTGCTTTCCAGAAAAGGGGATTCTCCTCTCCCGGTTTCGCAGCTTAGATAACTTTTGTTGTATGAAAGAACAATAACTCTTAACTTTTGTTATATGAAGAACAATAACTCTTTTGGTGAAAAAAAAAAATTTGATTTCACAGGATAAGAGAGAAAAGATTCAGTAAAAGACCAGAGAAATAGATAACGTCAAGTGGCTGTACGTACGTGGGCTTTTAGAACGATAAGAAAACGTAAGATCGAGTCCCATCTCCACAACAAAGTTAAAAAGCCAGATAGATGACAGCTGGCCAAAGAAAAGTCTGGCTTCAACTCAAATATGACCATTCCCATTATATGAACAAGTTTTTGCATCACAAAGTTAATTTGTATTAAAAACATAAGATCATAATTTTTAAGCCTTTTTTTGTACGAAAGAAAATGCCTTCTGATTCTTTACTTCAAGGTGTCTTCAATCCAAGAGTTGCAACAGCTTAATCTTGGGTTGATGTGAAGTCTCCAACTTGATCTTCGGGTTTGTAAACTTATAGAAGATGTGAATCGAAAGCTTCTTCTCGACGTGGATCTCTGGACTTTTGAGCGTATTAAGAGAATGAAGAACTTAAATCTTCAGGCAGACTTGACTGCTGCACTTTGGGGCTTTAAGTCTATAGAACTTCAGGTCTTCAAGAATGCTTTAATGAAAACGAAGGCCAGATGGCGTGATTTTCGAACTTCAGAATGGGTGTAGGTGTTCTTCACTCTGTGCTTTGCGCGTACTCAGTTGTGAAGATCTTCTCCTTAAGAAGAGTCTTTGTCATGGCGTATTCCTTCTTTGTAGAGATGATTATGAGAGATTAATTCTTTTCAAAGAGTTATTCTCTAGGGCTTTAAGGCTTCAGCAGTCATTCTCTTTGGCTTATGGGCTTTCAAGGATGTAGATCTTCAACGTGTTAGAGCTTCAGTATCTTTTTTCTTTGGCTTCTACCTTTTGGACAGTAACACTTCTCTTCTTTGGTTTCTGTCGAGGCTTCAGGGAAGCAACATTTCTTTTCTTTGACTTCTCATCCTTGATTTGAGAGAAATGACCCCTATTTATAGATATAGAGAGGGTAGAGCCCTGTAATTCTCCACTACTTACAGATAATTATCACAATTTAAAGATAATTAAAAATTAAACAGATATCTTTTTAAAATGGGGCCCATTTGAGAGCAACTTATGTAATATTATTCTCTATCTTTTTAATTAAGTAAAATGTTCATATTTATCTTTTAGAACTTTATCCTTAAGTGGGGTCCACCTTATGAGATCGTGCCATGTGGCAAATTTTAATCTCGAATTTTTCTCTGTCTACAAACCCAAAGATGGTAATGCCACCCATCCTTGAAAAAGCCCACCATTGTTCATACCCTATTGTAGTGAAGCTAGCTCTTTTAAGATACCCAACCAGTTCTACAGTTGGCAGTGGATCTGGTTGGATTGGTTTGGGTTATTATTGGGTTGAGTTTTAGCCAACAACCCAAATTGATCCAGTTGACAAGTTTATACAGCTGGCAGGGTTTTAAGTCTCAGGATCTTGGTTCGAACCGGTTCAAGCCGATCCTGATTCAGATCGACGATATTGGCCAATCCAAATTCGATCCAAAAGTTGGATCATCCTTAAAAAAATTTAAAAAAAAAAAATTGAATCGGCCAGACCTGTTGCCGAAATGGTGATACCAATCGTCGAACCGGTTCTACTGGTCGGTATCGGGCCGGTCCAGGACGATACCTGTTGGATCCTTTGTTTTTTAAATTAAAAAAAAACTTTGGATCGGTCCGATCTAGTCACTGGACGGGTCCTGATCGGTATTGGTTGGACCTAGGGATGTACAAACAGCCCGAAGCCCGGCAAGCTCTGTGCGTGCCAACGCCTGGCACAGCACGACACGACCCGTGCGGAGGCATAGATCCGACACGAGTACGGACCCAGCACGAGAACAACCCGCTTAGGCACGGCCCGAGCACGGCCAAATCAGCCCGCACGGCCTATTCTGGCCTGGTCTGACCCTTTCTGGCCAAAACTAGCCGTTTTTTGTGGTGGTAGTAGTGGTGGGGGTGGGGTGGTGATGGTGGTATGAGGGGTTCTTTTCGTATTTACAAGTTTGCCATCAAAATCCAAAAGTCATTCTTAAAATCTGGAATCAGGTTTGGAGTTGATTATGAGGTCATGTACATTTTTCAAAACTCATTCCGAGACTTGCTAACCAAACGTCTATTTTTTTTGCCAAAACTCATTCCAATCCCTGGAATGAGTTCCGAAAATGGGAGCCAAACGACACCTTATTTTTGATCAAAAACGACTTGATTTATATAACTTAACAATTAAATTATATGATAAGTATGGGACTATATATATATACTAATAGTATACAAGTAAGTGTAAGTTGTGTAATTATATATTAGTAACTACATTATATAACTTATAGAATTCCTTATTTTATATGAGCTTATATACTAATAAGTTAATAATTACAATATGTATACTTTATGTATCCTTACTAGTTGGTAAGTATATATATTTATATTTATAAGTTAATTTATATCAAAGTTATACTAAGAAGTAAATATACTTTTTTATACTCATATCTATATATATAAGTTACTAAGTTATAAGTTTGTAAA
>JAUPMG010250530.1:0-14775 GCA_031762675.1 Pachysandra terminalis
TGGAGTGCTTAATGCATTGCCCGTCTGAAAGGTTATATATGTGATTTGTTCTTCATTTTACTTGCTATGGATGTATTGCACTTTACTAAGGGGATTGCAATTTTCCCTAGGATATAAATATGAAGGTGAATTATCACATTTATAACATTTTGGATTGTCCCAGTGGACAGTTTGGGATTAACAACTATTATACTGATGGGATTGGTATGTGTATGTGAATATTGACTAATGTTTGTTCTTCATAGATTGTAATAGGATGGTACTAGTACATGTGGCATGCCTTTCTGGTGATAGGACCTGCCATTTACTGGGTTTTATCTGGTAGTGTTATAGAAAACTTAAACCATATTGGTTATCCAAACCATGAAACTGATGACCACGACCACTTTAGTTGGCCAGATACAACCTCTGTCAAAGCATGGAAGAGATCAATAAGATTATGATTTGGTTCATTTTGATCTTGAAGATCTTCGATGAATGACCTATTGGAGAATGAATCTTACTGCAATCACTATGGGTGATGGCTATCCTTGCGGTTTAGCCATTGGGTCTTTATATTTTTTAAGCCACCCTTCAAGGAAGGAGCTTTCTCGTCCTTTTCTTCCTTTTTCTTTCTTTTTCTTTCCTCCCCAGTTATTCTTAGGTTGCAGTGTGCAGACGAACTAGCACAAAGCCATATCAATAGGCATCAACTACACTGTGGCAGAATTAATTGAGTTTGAATGGCCAAAGGGAATGCTGTCAGTTAATATTTAGATTTATAATAGTTCTTTAGATTCATCTGGCATATTCATTGGCAAGCAAAAAAGGGAATGCTGTCAGTTAAAAGTTAGATTTATAATATTTCTTAAATTCATCAGGTATATTCATTGGCAAGTAAAATGATCTACATATGATTTGTAGCTGCTGCTTCAGATCTTTAGATGATGTATGTAAATATTTTTGTCTATTCATTATCTAATGTAGCAGTGGAAGCTAGCCAATTAAGGTTAATTTGCTATGAAAGCCATGGTCTCAATCAGATACAGTTTGCATTAACCGGTGGATCTTATCTTTGTAGTGGAAAGAAAGGGGCTTCAAAGTGCCTAGCATTCTCTTCACTGATCAAGATAATTTATCACTAGATGTCCTTAATTGCATTAAGGTGCTTTTGCCATACTCTATGATGAAAATTTTCGATTTTATTTGGGAATTTTGGCCAAAAAATACTTCATTATATCAAGAAGATGACTTTTTCTACATGTTGAATCTAAAGTTCAGCATGGAGAAAAGACATTGGTTATATATAATTTGTTTTTTTGTGTGCTGTGGGGCTGGTATGGGAATATTTCTAGTTATTTTTGTTTTTTGGTTGGGAAATGGTTAGTTGTAGAATATTATAGAGATTTTGGTTGGAAAATGGTTAGTTATAGAATATTATAGAGACTTTGGTTGGAAGTAGTGATTTTTTATAAACCAATCTTAAACAATGTAAATCTGGATAGTTTGGGAATTGCTTCTACCTCTTTCTATGAAGCGATTATATTGAAGTTCTCTTTTGCATGCAGACGAAAATGCAAGATTTGAGAGCGACGCTTCCGGAGGCTCACAGGATAGCACGGGCCGTGATGACGTATACTCTCGGGTCATGGGACCCCAGCATCCCGAGCGGATCTGTGGGATGGGATTTGAACATACCCCAACCCGATTGTGGCCGGGGTCCTCCGGACGCCAGGATAGCATGAGTTCCTAGGCGGAGATATCTGCCTTGCGACCGGGTTGAGAGGAGGTGACTACCTAGCTCGCTCAGAGGGATAATGAGATTGCTCGACTAGCTACTGCCCAGGCTCAGAGGGATGAAGAGCATGCTCGGCTATCTGCTGGGGATGAGGAGTATGCTCGGCTATCTGCTGCCCAGACTCAGAGGGATGAGGACTTTGCTCGGCTATCTACTGCCCAGGCCAAGAGTGCCGATAAAATGGCTGCATTAGAGCGCATGATATTTGGTACAAGGGGTCAGGTAATTAAATCTAGATCTTATATCTATAGTCGTTACTTATATTCCATTTTTATTTTCTGTATGTAAGCATGATAACTAAATTGGTTTATATAATTTGTATTGTATGGTGGAGGAGATTAGCATCGGCCCCGGGACATTCATGATCGGCATTTTACTGACTTTTCTACATGTTGGGAAGTTGTGATCCATACGTAAGCTTTTCTAATGTAATTCATTTGTACTTTTTTCTTTTCCATTTTGTGTTGTTGTTTCCCTAAGACTTTGTATTTGTATCTCTTCCCCTTTACATTTGTGTCTGTTGTTGTATATATTTTATAGGATTACTTTGTAAGTTTAATTAATAGACTTGAATTGTGTGTTTGTTCTTGTACAAGTTTAATTTCTTGTAGGTATCACTTGAATTGTGTACAGGCTATGGTTTAATTTGTTTGCACGTTTTATAGACTTGAATGGTAGTGTTTGTTTTTCTACAGGTTTGTTTAACAGGTTCGTAATCTTATGGAAATAGGGAGATTTTTTAAAAAAAAAAATTGACTATTCTCGGCGTTCCCTTAAAACCACCGTCCGTTGTAACGTATTGTCGGCGGTTTATTGTAACCGTCGAGGTCAGTATTATCGGCGGTTGGGACCGTCGTCCAAAGCGAACATAATTGTCGTACTATAACTATATGCCGACGGTTAGGTTGAAAACCGCTGCGGAATAGAGGCCAATAGTAGGCGGTTTTTAACCGCCGCCTAATAGAGTACAATGGTCGGCACCTTTAAACCGCCGTTGAATATGGAACAATGATCGGTGGTTGGGTTATAACCGCCGAGAATACCTACCGTGACGAGGGATTTCTCGTATTCGCCGATAATAGTTTAGACGGCGGTTAAAAGGTTAAGGCCAACGGTTTGTAACTGCCGGGAAAAAGCTTGACACCATTTAAATGTCTCAAAATTTATGTAGAATTATTTTTTTACAATGGAATATCAATAAAAGATCAAAATTACACAATAGTCAACCACATGCATCCTACATGTTACACACGATACCTACTGCAATTAGTAATTTAGCCAAAACCTAGAGAACAACCCTAAAATCATAATGTAAAAAGATAAACAAAGAGCATCCTTTAATGATGAAACAATTAACAGTTATAATTAGAACTTGAGCATAGTTAAAATAGCCATCTTTCTGATGATCAAGAAATCTGAATAAATTGTAATAAGAAGTACCTGATCATGCATTACTTCAATATGACAAAAATCCATGTGAGAATCAAATTCAAAAAATCATTTGGTAGAGGTATAAGAAACACCAGTATTTATGTAATGAAGCTCCATTTGTCAATTTCAATTCATTATTGTACGACTCTTCTATAGAAATCTAGAGCAACCAACCTTCGGCATCGTTCTTCTTGCGAAAGATTCATATTCGTGTACAATATGTTCTTCTATGCGTACGATTCCATGCTTTCTAAGTGTCTGTAACAAACAAAGAACATTCAAAGGTTACATGTTCAAACCATTTAAGAAATAGACAAAGAGTTTAGCAAGAATACATGTTCGATAATGTTATTGTCAGTGGGAGGAATCCGCTAACTGTTTATCTTTCCACATCCCATCTTATAAATCAGATCTCGTACATTTTTTTAGGTTAGGATATCTGCAACACAAATGGATGGGAAAAATGAAAGAAAAGGACAATAAATCTTCTAGGAACAAAATAATAAAATAAAAGAAACGAAAAGAGTGAGCAAGGGAGAGGATTTTCTTAATACCCATATGTTACATATGGTTCCACCATTTGTAGCATTTTCATCACCCAAACACACCTCTTAAAACTATTCTCAACATTAGAAAGTGTAAAATCTCCAGTCTTTGAATGTATATCATTTGTGGTGGAATAATTTAGAGTAGGTCAATAGAATTGTAGTCCTGCTAAAGAAAAGAAAACCATTGTGACTATTTCCCCCTTTGTTTCCAACCGGGATCCGGAGGTGAGGCCCACACCAGGGGGGCGTAAATACCATTTTTCCCTCGGAGTTTGTCTCTACAGCATACGATGAGCACATGGGATCCCAGCACACAGGATCCTGGTCCCTTTGTTTCATTTGGATTAGGTCCAACTCCTGGTGGAGGACACCAGATATATATAATTTAGAACAAACAAATCTTCAACCGTGTATGACTACAAACAAAGTTGTGTCAATAGCAGCATAGTAATTCAAAATATATACACCTTCCACTCTCTTGGGTTATTTATTGTATCGGACCTTCATAGATAAAACATAGTTTAACTAACAAATTTTTTTTCTAAAGTAAGGAAAATAATAGAATCCCTTATTGAGAATTTCATCAGAAATGATCGTAACATAATGAAAGAAATGAAATTCCAATATAAGACATGAAAAAAATATTCTATAGGCTTAATATTTTTTTACTTGATTGACAACAGAACGTCTAATAATTTACTAAGTAGATTCTTCATGCAAATATTCTTACCTTCCCTTTGGTTTATTCTGAGAAGCATAATGATTGGCTTTGGCTAAATGGGCAAATATCTCAGACTGTTGCAGGAGATACTTCAAACGCCCATTGCCTTTGTTGTTCTAGTGATAAAAGAGTTGTTAATCACTATTTCATTCAAATTGAATAAGAACCAAATGCAGCATTACTACATATAAAAATACCTAATATCTTTCACTTAAACCACTTACCATGTCAGCATCAATAGCAGTATTTTGTGCATTCAAGATTTCTCGAACCTTTTGTTGCTTCAACCTCTGCATTTCTCTCAACCTTGCCCTTTCACGCTTTCCAGTTTTAGTACTAGCTGGAGTATTTTCGGCTTGCAGTGATTTGTAACGACAGTTTCAAAAGAAAAATTAATCACCACGCATATGGGACCTATGGTTCCTGCTTTAAGAACCCCACTAAACAAAGTATTGATTAATCACAACCCATCTCCTCACTAGTTGGGTTTGGCATTGTAAATATTTTTTCTCCATCCTAGCAAATTGATTACCAGAAATCAAGCAAGATGGTAAACATAGTTTGTTGTGAGCCGTCCAGCAGGTTGTATGATTGAGGCGATTCTTACAATATCTTGGAGTCTTCATCCCTTACACATATCCCTACTCAGTAGATGACAATTGATCCCGTGACTAAACCTATAGCTAGAAAAGCTTTTAACGTTCATGTCAAAGAGATGAGATTACGTAGATTGTGATTTGTGTTAGGTATTATAGTTTTTATTTTACATTTGATATTTAAACACCTCATATTACATTATATATTTCACGTGTGAGAATTTAATAGAGTTTATATTTTAATGAGGCATGAAATTTTGTATTACATGCATACACGTACATTACCTCCATATTATAAGGATATGGACATGATATGTCACCAGGTCAGTGGTTGGTTTCTCACACAGTGACCTGTCCTGACGCATGCATAGCGAGCATGATGAGACATTAAGAGGACTTGTGTCATTAGAAGCATGTAGAGGACTCTATGAATTATATGTCGCCCTGGGAGAGCCAGGATGAGATTCCTCAGAGAATCGTATATTACCTGATAAAGTCGGATGTGAGACCTTAATCAAGGCGCTTGAGAGTTGTGACTTGGATTAAGGAGCTAAGATTAGGCTGATAGATTGTGACTATATTAAGATTCGTACGGTGTTAAAGGTTGACATACTCTTGGCTGGGTCCATAGCTCCACCGTAACATGTGTTATATGCCACATGTACTAGTAGCGACGTTACCTCGAGAGTAAGTGAATGGATTCCTATTTCCTTGTCGTGTGATATCAAGATGATCCTTATGAGGATCAACATGTACCCTTACCACATTTGATTATAACATGAAGTTAGATCTGATGATCGCTACTCTAGCTTACTTTCCTATGGCCATGCATCATACGGTCTAAAAGGGGTTTGTCTGGAAAAGCAGTTAGGTCAAAGCTAAATGGCATGAAGATTAGGAAGACTATTTGGCATTACATTCAGAGAGATATGATTCATAGAGATAGGTGCTCGTGTTTTTAAATTATCATTTTGATGTTTCACATCTTTTATTTATATGTATCAGATATATATGTAGACGATATGAATTATTTTAAATGAGCACATTAATATGAATCTAGTGGTTGGGTATAGAGATCTGAGCGTGTTCTCATAAGGGGTTAGAAATACTCAACCCGATGTATCCAAATAAGTCTGGGGCATAGGCAAGACTTTTGATATTGTATCTTCTTGTTAGTTTTATGGAACTTGATATAGAGTCGCTCACCCATTACTGTGAACTCGTCGGTTGTACATTCAACGACCTATATGATTAACACCCTTAATCAGAATATATGATGTACATGAGAGAGATGCACACTTGGTGCCCACTATGGACGAGTGGGAGATATTGGCTAGTTATGTTGGGCTGACCCGGGTCCCCACTTTGTATTGGACGTCAATGCTTACTTCCATACACGATTAACACAATTGAGACTTCCTGTTTTGAGACTCTCTCATTCTCATCATCCCTACCTTCCTTTGTGAGATCTAGGGTTGTTACCAGGGTTTCATACCACAACCCTAAGTCGTTTGAGTGTGGGCATCCTTGTGTGGTTCTAGTAATCATATATATACCGACGTGGAACGATATCCGATTTGATAGAGATCTTCCGTTGCAGATTCAAGTTCGTATGCATCGAGGTATGCCATTCGGTTCGTTTACAACCTTCGGTATCATTATATACAATAATGCACTTGTACTTAAGATTGGTAGGGCACTGATTAAGTTGAATTCAGGGAATGTAAATGATTTTATGTAGTGTCTAAAACCTGTACTAGCTTCTTGACTCAAATGTATGTCAATCCGACTTGCCTGGTAACTCTATCCGAATCACCAGATAGTAAAAATTTCACAAAATTTATTAGGTAAAATGTGTTTTAAAATTAGAGTACATTAGTCAAGTTTCCAAGTGAATTAATCATATCTTGAGTAATTTTTTTATGAAAACTCGATTGTGTTGCCAAGTTGAAACCAAGTTGTATGGAACTGAGTCAATAGGGCGAATCTACTAGAAATTTCAATGATCCAAGTAAGTAGCTTCATAGGGTGCCCACTTGGGACAGCAGTTTAGACCGGAGGGTGTATCGATTCCCGCCCTCATCGTAATAAAGGAAGGAGGTGCACGACGGGTCTATGTCTCAACTGAGTCAAAGCCCGTTAGTGTTGGTTGCCTCAGTTGACCGCGGTTCGTTCGGCTCGCCGGTCCCTTCATCAGTTGTCCTTTTAGAGGCGCGTCAGGGATATCCTAGCTAGGATTAGGCTAAGATAGGTTTAGGACTTTCCTGAAGCCTTTGTTTGTTGTATTTGCGTGGTACCTCGCCTAAAAAAAAGTAAATATCTTGAGGTTTCAGAGTAATAAACGGGTTTTAAAACACTAATTTTATATGTTGTTTTGGTGCTCTATAACTCATGGATAAGAGGATTGTTCCATGAACCTTTAGTCTAAGTTAATTAGATTTGCCATAGTCCTAAGATTCCTATAAGGAAGATAAGGAGAACAGCCTCACCAAGATCAGAATGAGGATCCAATTCAAAAGAAAATTTGAAATTTCAGTACAAATGGCTATGCTCCGGTCTTGTCCTAATGAGAGGCAAATTCTTTTTTGTGTTCCGGAAGGTGGACTACTGGACTTTGTATAAAAGAAGGCCATTAAGAAGGATTTTTGAAACAATAAGGCCTGGCTTGTTTTTGAAAATAGGGGTCTGATTTAAGGCTGTCAAGGTTCGGATCATGATATAAGTTTGATTCGAATCCAATCAGAAAAAACGGTTATGGCAAGAGATTTTCGATCTGATTCGATCCTACTTTAATCGGATCAAATTAGGATATAAGTTGATTTGATTCGATAAGAGTCCGACCTGATTCCATTTGTGTGGATATATAAATATATAAAATGTATATTGTAGATATAAATATGTATGCATATATAATATTGGGTGACTATAAGTAGTAAACATATATAATTAGAAATAAATCATTAATTTAAGACGCTTTAAAAAAAAAGTTGAATATTTTTCAAATTATATTTCTTTTAATTTGATTTGTTATAACTATAAATTAAATTTATCAAAAAATATGATAATTATTCGAATCCAATCCCAAACTAATCGAAATTGGGTAAGAGATTTATGATCCCACGATCCGATCCAAATTTTAATCAAATCAAATTTGGACATGTCCTGGTCCGAATTCGATCCGTTTACAGCCCTGCCCCGACTTGTCTCTGATTCGTGAGTTTTGGGATACACACCATAGAAAAGACAAAAAGAGAGGTTGAAGTAACGCCTACTACGCGCCTTGCGCATGTTAGGAACTTTATGGGTTTGGATACGCCGCTATAAAACGGAGCTAACAGCTGAAGCCTTTAGAATTTTTTCGTTTCGAGGTGGGAGACCGGAGACCGGATACCAGAGAAATGAGGGAGGAGGTTGTAAGCTCCGGTGGGACTATTGATCCCTTACTGATAGCAAGATCTTCTTCGCCCCCTCCAACTCCTGCTGCGAGGTATCGTGTCTGAAGTGCCTTTATTTTCCCAAATTTGCTGAATGTGATCGCATTAGGGTATCTAATTTTGAATGATTCGTGAGAATTTTTGGTTTACTGCAAATTTTGTGGACTCAGATTCTTGTAATTTAGTTGCTTAGATGTAAAATAGAAATAAATTGGGGGAATAATGAATTTGTTGGAATATTTTGTTGAAATTGATGCATTTAAGTTGTTTGAGAGTGTTAGGTTGTAAATATTCCTGATTTATGCTGCTGTTGGCTCTGCTTGTGATTTTGGGTAAGCACCTCTAGACGATTGACTCAATGGGTTGCTTTTTTTTTTCCCCCCCCTTGAAAAATCGTGTTTGGTAAATGTATGTAGTTAAGAGGTTTGTCAAGACAAAATGATAGGAACAATATCAAAGTTTGGAGAAAAGATGTCAGTTTTTAAAAAGTTACTTACTTATTTGGGGCTGAAAATGCTTTTTTTTTTTTTTTTTTTTTTAATTTTTATGAATGTCGACAAAACAACTTCCCTCATAAGTGAGGGTTGCAGGAGGCAACAGAGATAGGGTATACAGATATTGTTTGTGATTGTAGCATCTTATGAGGTTGGTGGTGGCTTTAGCTAGTGGGTTGAATGCCTTGTTCTTCCACGAGTTCAGGCCGGCTAATCAGGAAGCGGCAGTGGCCAATCTCACAAATTTTCTATTTGTAGGGATCCCATCCGAGGTTAAGTTACATGGGAGGTATGGGTAGCGTGGGATTTGTGGTTGCTTTATGGTTACTATAGTATATTGTAGATTTGATTTGTCCTTTTACTTATTTTCCCCAATCCCCCTTAGAGTTGGATTACACATTTTTATTCCATCTTAATATAATTTCATTATTCATCAAAAGAAAAAAAAACCCACATAAGTGACATGTGATAAGATGAAGTTGTTCTCAGCCACTTCTCCTCATGTGTAATCTTCCTCTATTGCTTATTTGGATGTACTTACCTTTAATGTTACTAAACACAGTTTTGGGCTTCAATTACTTGTGAAGGGAAAGCTTCTGGTTTCGGCTCTTTTTCACTCTGGTGTAGCCTGGGGAGGGGGGCATATTTGAGGGAGAATTGCAAAGTGATTTAAATAAGTGAATTACAAATCCATCTAAGCCAGATTGACTAGAAGAGTAGGATGTTGAGAAGTTTTGTCAAGATCAATTAGATCCTAGTTTAGTGGGTGAAAGCTTTATGGCTGCTCGAACATGATTCACGACTAACTGTAGAATAGATTGCATCCTGCTTTATGGCTGCTCGAATATAGTCCTGTTCCTTTCTTTCCATAGTAGCCAAAAGATAGTGAAGAAAAGGGAGTGACATATCTAGCTTCACCCTCTTCCCCTAAAGGAACCTCCTTTAACAAAATAGCTGTAAAATAAAAGCTCTGGCACAGTCCACGCAAAACCCACTAATGCAAGAAATAACACCATGCCTCAGTAGTCACCTTCCATTAAGAAGCAAGTGGTCAACTGACTTCCCCTAGGAGTTGAATCAAGGTGAAAGCTTTGATCCTTTGGGGGATATATGTTTTCCACAAAAAAAAAACATGGGAAGAAAGGTAGGAGGAAAGTCCCTAATATAATGAAGAGAATGGAAGAGTGATCTGGTGAAAATTATGCTTTTAGGATTGGGTACCCAAATTTGAGTGTGAGGGCTATCGACGTGAATAAAAACATGTTTCAACAACTCCATGAGCGAGGCTAAATCAGCAAGATCGGCGTGTTTGGTGTCCTGTCTAAGCGGATGTTCCCAAGGCAAACCCTTTGAGGACCAAAAGAGAATATTCGTACTGGAGTCTTTATTGACAAGTTTATAAATTATAACAATGATGGAATTGAGAGGTAACATATAGTCATGCCACCACAAATCAGACGAGAAACTACTAAGGGAGTTGGAGCTTGCACTAAAATGGACCCCATGAGTAGAAAAGTTGGGCAAACGAAGAGATGGCCTTCTTGGGGCTAGCTTCAGACAGCCTTGCTTTGGGGTTAATTTTCCAGCCATTTTTTTGACTGCCATGTTGATGATGACTCAGATCCTCAAGCTCTCCTTTTTAGTGCTAGATCTCTACAAACTTTTACCCAACAATGGGGAATTTCTAGCCAATGCATTTCCTAGATTAAGACCCCTTCACTCTTGTCCCTACACACCATCTCTTATTTGACTAGTTGATCCATCCTATGATCCCTACACTCCCAAAGAAAATTTCTTCAAATTTTATCAATTTGATGTGCCTCTCTAATTGGAATTTTGAATATGTAGAGAAAACCGACAAGAAGATTGATTGGCAAAGAAGGCCAAGTTAGGGTAATTCAATCCTTAAAGAGTGATAGTTCCCTCATAAGGTAGCCCATGATATCGAAACTACCGAACGCCCTAAAACTGTCGCACAAGATTAAATAACATCTGAACTAACTCGAATTTCACTTAACTGCTTTTCCAAGTTCACTTTGAGGTCTAACACGATCTCGAAACTTCTAAGAATGCACTTCATCAAGAACATTTTATCCTTAAAGCTTCTAGTGTCGTCTACAAACTGAAGGTAAGAAATAGGAATCCTATCATCCACCACTCTAAAACCTCTAATCAAACCTAGTTCCTCTAGTCACATTTAAGAACATTGCTTACTATGATAAACAAAAGGGGGGACAATATATCCTGGACTAAGACCTATAGAAGAAGAGAAAGGCCTTTGCTCCCATTGAAAATGAATGAAAAGGACACATTCCGGATATAACCTCTTGGCTCCATATGCTTTGCACTTTGGCACCTCTTGGCTTCAAATGCTTTGCACTTTGGCACAACATCCAAAACATCCCACACAACTCTATCATACACCTCTAAATCCAATTTACATACTGAATCCACAGAGCCCGATTTCATTATTTCCTTAAAACACTCATTAGCAATTAGAGCTGTCACATCCCTATCCCTTGAGGTGACTCACCTCTAAGGAATTGCAATAGGCATCCTTAGAAATGGCCATGTGACTCTCACCCCTATCCCTAGAGGTGGCTCAACAATATAGAACATAAGCAATCATCAACAATATTTCTAATAAATAATAATAAACATTACATTAAGACTGATTAAGTCATATGAGTTCAACTAACCTCAAAGGAGTAATAATACAGACTTCTACCCTACTGCTCCTGACTAGCTGAACTTTCCAAGCAATCATCCAGGACATGAAAATGTTAAACAACGGACTTGAGCTGAAGGCTTGCATGAGTAAACCCACAATACAAGGGTATTTACTCAAAAACACAGATCAACTAATAGGTAAAAATATAATATACTGGAGTAGAGGAAAATACAGATTTTAGAATCTTAAGAATCATATAACATATAATCACAATCACACAATATGCAGTTCTCTCCCAAACTCACAGGGTCAGTCACAATGCATGCAAGTTCTCTCAACTAATCACTATATGATGCATGATGCTCAATGATAACATGCAAGTCAAGTGCTTCACACACAAGACAATCACAAATTCATACACAAGAAAATGATATGCATGCTGTTTAGTACTTGTAGAGTGTATGTCATACCTGACCCACCAATCAGCCCCCACAGTGTCTTCACGAACCACGTGGACCATCACTGGGCAATTGAGCTGAAAGTATTCTGCGTGTACAAAGCAGTTTTAGGGACTTTTAACCCACGAGGTACAGTTCCCCATTTTCTATTTTTGTCAGTAGAACACATCCAAGCCATCTCCGCAAGATGAACTTCATGAACATACAAGTACATATTACCAATAGTGGGTCACTCTAATTTAGACTTTGACAATCTGCTATCAATTCATGACCTATTGGGGATCTATCCCCTCACCTATCACATCACATGGTACATATCAGTACCTTCCACAATCTGCACACTCAGGTGCTCCAACTCAACATAAACATAGCCATCCAGACTAGGTAATCACAATGCAACTCACGTAGATTGATTTCCATTATTAATGCAGGTCACACCAAACATAAGATATCATGATCAAATACATATAATTCTACTAGCAACCACATGAGACACATTCTCATGATCTAATACTTCAATCATCATACCTCACAGGGTACACAACACACTTGTGTATTAATTGTATGTATATGTAAATATATGCATATATGATGAATATTCATCCTTATAAACAAAAGGATGTATGATCGTAAGACCATCATCCCACTCAAGGTTATCAAAACGCTTGGGCGAGCCCAGGCGATAAACTTGGCCATCGCCTAGGCGATTGGGCGCTCGCCTTGGAGACATTTTTTAAACAAAAAGAGCTATAATAAATATATGTCATATATATCATTTATAGAAATGTTATATGCCAATATTTGAAATAGAATTTAATAATTTTATAATTAAGAAGTAATAATTTCATTATTCAGATAGTTAGAAACATAATTAATAATTTTTTTGATAATTATAACATAATTAATAATTTCATAACTTAGATCTGATATTTAGACCTAGAAATTAAATTCAAAAAAGAGAATAAGCAAAACAAAAAAACAAAACAGGGGCAGTCGGCGCAATATTAGGAAGGGGATAGTCTAGGAAGAGGAGAGAGAGAGAGAGAGTAGAGGACATACCTGGTTTGTCTCATGTTCAAGCTCTAGGGTTCAACTGTTGAACTTCAAGTCTTCAACTCATAAAAAGGCTTATTGTCTCATGTAATTAAGACCTTTAAATCTTTAATTTAACCGGTTAAAAACAGAACATAAGTAAATTTTAAATAATAAACTAATTAGAATAGAAGTAATTAAAAAATTAAAATATAAAAACCCAATTAATCAATTTTACAACTCGGGTGACCGCTCGGCCAAATTAGGCGACCAGGTGGTTGCCTTGTGGCCTAGGCGGTCGCCTAGGTTTCCAGGTGCTTGCCTAGGCACACTCAGCCTAGACGGGCATCGCCTGGACCTCTAAAAAAACGCGTAGTCGCCTTTAATCACACTGATCCCACTAGTGCATAATCACATCCACACATCATTGGAAGCTAATATCAATCACGTTCACACAACCCTAGTATTCATACATCATAAGTAAACTCGAAGTGACATCTCACCTATCATTCATGCAATTGACCTCAAGGATTAACCTATAGATAACACATATTGTAAATTAACAAGCTATCACTAGAATAGCATAACAAGTCATAATATGGTAATTCAATCATGTGATGAATGGTTAGGAAACTCCCTATTGTACAAGTGTCCCTAGGCTAACCTCATGACTTGGGTAGACCTTAGGTAGGGATGTGGTTATGCCTAACTTTTCAAAGTTAGGTCAAATACATCAATACTCTCCCAGTAGGTACTACTAAGTGTATTGGTCATGTCCACATTCATTATGGCATGACCAACACCCTTGGCACACCCTTAGTTGTTTAGGGGCTTCTCCACCGTTGTATTGGGTTCAATTCCTTATTCTTCACCTCCCAACTATCTCATCATTGATAATGAAACTATTAATCATAAGGGTCAAACTAACATGTTTGGAATCAAATACTACACCTCATTGTAAGCATCAAGTCAAGTACACAGTCTGAAAGGAAACATAATGAAAATCTGACCAAGTCTGAAAACGTTGACTTTTCACCTAAACATTTTTAGATACAAGGATATAGGACTTTCTCTACCGGGCTTTTGGTATTTAATCAATCTATAACATAACTTGTTAACATACAATTCATGGCCCTCAGATGTGGGTCAAAAGTGTTCCTACTCGAAAATCATGGTTTTGACCAAAATCCAGAAAACCTAAATTTGTTCATGAACTGGAGATTGAATTTTTACTCGTTTAGAATTAGGGTTTGGAAGTATTTTTATTGAATTCAAATGGGGGGTATTTCCTTATTTACAAGTACTATCTTAAGTAAATGGAAAGATAAAAATACGTGGACATTTACTTAAATGATATTTAGGTAAATAAGGTGCTGTCTGAAGAATTGTCCTGGCTTGGGAGGCTGTGCTGTGAACCAGTGTATATTGCAGCACATTCTAGAGGGTTCGGTAGATCTCGGTTTGCCGATGTTCTGTTGGCATAACAACCCAAGAATGGCCTGTGGTGACTTGCGCTTCGGCAACTTCCTCGGCATACCGAAGTGCCTTTGGCAGCCTGGGTAGAAACTACTCGGAACTGTTTGGTGGACCTTCAGTAAACCGAGAGGGCTACT
>JAUPMG010250539.1:0-22089 GCA_031762675.1 Pachysandra terminalis
ATCTAGGTGAGATGCCATATTCATTGAATATGACATAACACTTAAGTTCTTAATGAAAACATGATAATTAAACTCTATAATATTGGTATTTGAGCATCATCATCCTAGCAAAGGTAAGTTGATTTATTGTTTGATATTTTGATATGGTTTGGTTCAGAATTTGATTTTAATATGAGTATTAGAAGGAAGTTTTGATTAAAAATAACTTAAAATATGAATTTCATGTAGTTTGTTGGTTTCTGGGCAAACCGGCAGGCTACCGGTGTGCCGGTTAGCCCACTGGTGGACCCAGGGGGCATCCCGGTTAGCCCACTGGTTTGCATAGGTTGAGGAACTCACGATCCCAAAATACCACATTATGTTCATCTCAATAGAGTATTATACGTAGCGGATGCCGAGTGAAATTCTATTGGCATTCGGGTAGTGTATGACTCACTGAGGTTTTGTTCATATTTTTTATGTCTTGATTATATTCTCGTGACCGAAAACAAGTGGGAGAATTGTGCCCTCTTGGTCGAAGCCCCTTAAAACTATGATGAGCACATAGAATATCTTACTTGAGTAACCCGTATAGGGGGGATGGTTCATTATGACATCCTACTCGGTAATTGATTGGTCTAGTATGGGGCATACAATATTTGAATTCTGAACAGCATGCATATTTGCACAGCATATGTTTTTGTATGAATCAAACTTGGTGATTACTCATTTCATTGTTGCATGAGCGTACATTGCATTCATTAATAATTGAATCAGCACGTTGCATTCACATTGCATATCTTATAATCATATCATATTTTACATATTATTACGTGTCTTGTTGTTTAATCTATGGATCATCATTGGAGAGTGGCTTTGACCTTATTTTAATTTTAAATACAGTTTAATTGACTTATTTACTAAGCTAAGTGTAGCTGACGCCTTTGAGCATAACAATTTCAGAATCTTTATTTAGTGGACAACAGGACCATGGTGACCAAAATGGAGATCAATGCAAAGATGAAGAAATAGATATAATTAGGATTTGTTTGCATATTTTCAGTAGAATATGTAATAGGGTTTATTTATTTTTATGTAATTGATTATTAGATAGGTTAGTTAATAGGGATTTGATTTGAAGCATGAGAATAGGATATTTTTATTTGTTTTCCGCTGTGATTTACTTAGTTATTTTGGATGTAATAGACTTAGTATTATTTGATTATTTTCAATAAAAGTAATTTTAGAAGTTTTATATTATTTCCTATGATTTGGCTCTATATTATTTCCACTCTCGATGTAAATTGGGGTGAGAGTCATACTTCGAACCTAAGGGATTCCCACGTGAATTTTCCTTACGTTTGGGATGTGATAGTTATATATCTCGAAAATAGTGTAAGTTTGTTTCTTATGAAAATAATGTTTGAAACTTACATATTTTACAATTTTGATTATCAAATTGGTGAGGTCGGTAATACTGACTTTTGAAGTAAATAGTGTTCATGAGCCTTGTACTAAACCACAATCTTCTTATGGTTTTCCAAGGCAAGATTAGAGTAACATAAATATTTAAATTGAAGGATGGTATAAAGCTATATCTAGAAATGTTTTCTTGATTCTATGGCATTGGAAGTAACATAACCTTATGTTGGAAATTGTTGGATTTTTAAATTTGAGATGCTTTCAATGTTCAATTCTTTGAAAATAAATGGTTTATTTGGGCAACTAACATGAGAAGTTAGAATGCATTTTTTTCTCCAAATCCTTAGTTAATCAATAATTAAATTCAAAGTCCTAACTCTTGGTCTGTAACCAAAACCAAAAGGTGAATAAACCATTCCTTCTCTAAGCGTTGTGTTTCTCTCATTATCTATTCACCATTAGCCCATAACACTTCATCACCTACACTTCATACAAGTGTTAACCAATCCTATCTTCATACCAAAAATCTAATAGTGATATCAGAGCTGTGTTCGTTTAACTTTTGGGCGTAACCTTATTTTCTCTATGTCATAAATCTTCAACTACAAATCATTTACAAACAAGTTTCTCTCCATGACGGAATTAACCCGCCCATTGTCTATTCTTGTTCCCATTTTTAATGAGGAAAAATATGATTTTTGGAGTATCAAAATGAGACGTTTTATCAGGCCCATGATTTGTGGGACATTGTCCATGATGAGTTTGTCGTTCGTCAAGATATTTCTACTATAACCGCGGAACAACAGAAGGAGCTAAAAGAGCATAGGCAAAAAGATTCACAAGCCCTAAGTATCCTTCAACAAGCATTGACTGATATTGTTTTTCCAATAATTGCAGAAGCCACAAGTTCCAAGAATGCATGGCTCTACAGAAAGAGTTTCAACGCAATGAAAAGGTATGTGCCACCAAACTACAAACTCTAAGAAGAGATTTTAAAAATATCAAAATGAAGGATTCTGAGACCGCTAAGGCCTACTATTCTAGAATAAAGGAAATAGTAAATCAATTGGGAGCACATGGAGAAAATATCTTTGACAAGAAAATTAAAGACAAAATATACTAATACGTGTCACTGAAAAATTTGATCAATTTGTCACGACAATTGAAAATACAAAAGACCTATCAACACTTTCAGTAACGAGTTAATGGGTTCTCTGGAAGCATATGCGCAAAGATTGAGTAGGCAAAATGAAGACTCAACTGAGAGTGACTTTCAATCTAAGCTCAACATAAGGTCTCATAATTCAAGAGGCGGAGGAAGGAAATTAAGAGAAGATTCTAAAAGAGGAGAAAATTCTAGAAATAAAGAAAATCAAAATCAAAGAGTGGAAAAGAGAAGCATCACAATAGAAGCATTGCCAAGGTAGCATCAAACAAAAGAAGGAAGTGAAGTTTCAGAGACCCCAACTCACAGTGTGACACTAGAAGCGACACCTCAGTCATCAACAAGGCAAGAAGATTCATCTCCAGAGTTACCTCCAAGGAGGACTAGACCATTAGCAGAAATTTATGAAACTTGCAATTTTGCAGCTTTAGAACTAGAAAGCTACGAGGCAGCCGCAAAACAAGAGGTATGGGTCAAAGCTATGAAGGAAGAATTAAGAATGATAGAGAAAAATGAAACATGGGAGCTAGCTATAGACACCCCAATTTGCACCGATATGCGGCTCCTCTTTGTTTTGCAAATCTTTGAAGACTTGGCTTGAGAATTGGTAGCTCCAAATCACCTCTGAATCCCACCTTTGCATGCGTTCTAATTCTTCAAAAATCTCTAAAATTCTTACAAAATGTCCAAAATACCCCTGGTGGCCGCACCCATATCATTCCTCATTCGAAGTCTATTTTTGATCTCAAATCTAAATTTTGGACCAAAAATGCTTTTCAATGAATACCATATTGCTTAGATTTAGGATTTTTTAGAAAATAATCAAAATGCCCTTGGAAGCATCAACCGTTTTATATTTTATCCGAAGTCTAATTTGAACCTCAAATTCAAAATCTAGATTGAAAATGCTTTTCGACGGGTATAATATTAGCTAGGTTCGGGGTTGTAGAAAAAAGATAACTATTTTACTCTCAATAACCTTTTGGCCCAAACCCACAATTTTAGAAGGTCAAAACAAAATTTCAATTTCAGATTTGATTTCTCCGTGCTAAAATCCTTCGAAACACTTGTGAATTTACAGAAATTTAAGTTGAAGTAGTTGAGGGTTCCTTTTGGTAGTTTTTGAAAAAATATTTTACCACGTGGACGATATCGGATGATGTTGTACTCACGCAGAGATTTCGTTTATGCGTGTGACGAAGAATCTCACCACACATTAGTACAACAAATATCTCCTACCACCAAAAAGCAATCCCAATTAATTTAATACTTTTAAAAAAGGGTTCCATTTACGTATGCATTTATTTTTTGATACTCTTAATGCATACGTTACGCTGCATTTATTTTTTTTGAAAAGATAATTTGTCTTCAACTATCACCATTTATGATTCACCTCGATTAAGACAAAAGCAAATGTCTTTTATTTTCCAGAAGGTTTCCAAAATTACGCTTAGTCCTTTCTAATTCTTTCAACGTTTTGACCCAGCACGAGTCATCTTTGTAAAAGACAAAAGTAATCAATTTTTTATTTCCAAAATTACCCTTTAGCCTCATGGCCTTTGACATAGTAAGTTGCTATTGTGCTACAACATGGTTAGAGCTGACAATTTAGACACAATCCGTTTACTTCCCGACCCATTGCCACCTCTAAAGATGGTAGACTGTCGTTTCATTTATCACAGAAAAAAAAACTGCTTATTTTTTATGTAACTGGGTTGAGGTTGGAATTAGTTTTGTGCTTGTTCTGTCAGTCGTACAATAGCAGGCATGTGAGATCTGTTGCTCGCATTCCATGGGTGGTATACATTGGGGGAATGCCACTGTTTTGTTATTCTGAGATTTACTCTTATTTTCCTTTAAAGATGATGTGAGTATACCAGATCATTGTTCTTTTATTCTGAGATATATCATCTTAATAAGGATAAGAGAGGGTGACCAACTACAATTCTAAACAATGGCAGAAGCTAGCTTAGTGGTCAAGAGGTTTGGTTTACATTTAGGTTAACGTTGTCATTCCAATGAAGAGAAAAATGTGTTGTGAAATAAGAAAATAGAATATAGAGTTTTGAGGGAGAAAAGTCATAGAAATGCAGATTTCTAATATTTGAAGAGAGAACAATTAACTATTAGTATATAGTTTTGTAGTATGATAACTGCACTTGTAAGATAGATGTGCTTGTAACTATTATATGCATATGACCAAGCAATTATCAAACTTCAGAAAATGAGAATAAAAATAGATATAGACTTTAGCATAGTAATAACGTCCAAAAACTCTATGAAGACCTCCCTCTTCGAATGATCATGTTCATGGCCTACAAAACACACTAACCCCAACTTGCAATGACAAAATGTGACTCCCATTTGCTTGCTCAAGCTCCAACCTAAAAATTTGTGAAAACAATCAATATTAAAAACTGTTTAACTATAATTTAATCAATAGAGTAAAAGTACCAAACATTTTGAATTAATCACTATTTATATAATAAAAGTATAGAATCGTATCAAAATAATAACTAGAATAATATAGTAAAAATTCAAAAGCATAGTTACCTAGTATTTCAAAGAAAATATAGGATTCAAACCAAGGTCTTCTGATGCAATTTTCTTCTTCTTTCTTTGAGAATGATTTGATGAATCAACATCCTTTCTGGACATGTAGTAATATTATGGCGAACACGCTTGCAAAACCCACAAGCCTTGCTTCGTTTCCCTAATTCTTTTCCACCTTTCATCCTCTTTTGCTTGCGACGCCCTTTTGTTTTAGAAGTTGGAGGACAATGAACAGTATTATTCTCACTAGTTACATCATTACCATCCAATTCTATTCCCCTTCTTGATGAAATGCCGCTATTGTGAAGTGGATCAAACTCTTCTTTGTCATGTAAGACTTCATGATGCCAACGAGGGGTTAAGTATTTAGGGGGAAGCTCAAAGCAATCCTTGTGAGAAAATACACTCAATATATGTCGGCAAAGTATTCCCCAAAATTCAAATTGTTTACAACTCCATGTAGCCATCTTCCCATCCCAAAACACCTTGTGCTTCGGGCTATTCCTTTCCTTATAATGTTGCATGATGAATTGATTGCTGATGTCTTGATTAACCAAATATTGACTGGCTCTCCCAAGTTCTTCTTGAAACTTTTTGAATGCAAATGGTGTCAAAATTCTTTGAGCTTGTTCTTCTAATGGTAACATTGTCCTTGTACAAGCATTTCTATATGTTTTCAACCTTGTATCATGCATTTGTGTTTGCTTAATGGTTTCTATAGCAATATCAACCTGAAAATTAGAAATAACAAGTATCACAAGCATAGAAATTAAAGTATTTTGACACCATTTGCATTCAAAAATAAAATCATTAGAAATATACTAACATGTTTACCGAATTGGCTTAAACATGTGTTTGAATCAATGAATCGCTTGATAAATGAATTAATACTTTTTGATCTGCCAGTTGTTGTCATTCCACCAAAGAAATAGCCATGAAGATAAGTTGGCACCCAAAACTGCTTGAGTTTGTACAAACCATTAATATGTTTGCTATCTTGCAAATGGTACCTTGATACAACCTGTGGCCATTCATTCTCAAATTCTTCAACTGTGTCTAGCCTTTACAACTTATAGAAATCATCACACCAGTTGTGGTATTGACTACAAAGAATCGCTGTAAACCAACCACTAAACTTAGAGGTAATGTGCCAAATGCAAAAACAATGTTTTGTAGTTGGCAATTCTTTTGCAATGGATTCCATTAGCCAATGATCTTGATCTGTTAGTATTGTCTTCGACGGCTTCTTCAATAAGTGTACGAAAGTCTGTAGAACCAAATTGAAAGGTCAATATTGATAATCATTAGACATTGGGATTTAGCTAATGAAAAGTAATGCAATTGTGAATTAAACAAACATACCTTCATTAACCATCAAAAAGCACTTGTCTCATTGAGAAGTAGTGTGCAACAAAAGAGTATTGTCTTTCCACGATTATTAACTCCTACAAAAATGCCAAAAGGCATGTCGTATGCATTTACCTTATAGGTAGTATCAAAGACAACTACATCTCCATATTCTTGATACCAATGGAAACAAGATGGAGGGGACCAAAACACATGTTCCAACTTTCTTGTTTCACCAACTGTAAATGCATATTGAAATTATGGATTTTCTTCTTTTGCAAGTTTGCAATGTTCCAAAAGTTCCATTGCATCATTTTTTGAATGCTTCCTCTTGACCTTATAATAAAGATTTCGGATATCTTGGTCAATAAATGGAAGACTTCTATGCTTCATAATTTTTTCAAGCTCCATTACATGTATTGTTTGTCTAACTGAAAGACCTCATTCTTTCAACAACAAGATGCAATCTTGGTCAACTTCAGTTATGTTTCGATTGATCGGAAGAAAACGCATTTGTGATGGAGATAAGAGATTGTTGTTATGTTCAGTAACAAACTTAGTTACAGCCACTCTTTAGGAAAGATATCAAACGATTTGCGTAAAGTGATCCGCAAGTGAGCTTTATATCCACATCTTGTAGAAGCTCTGTTGTGTTGTCTTTGATAGGTCGACAACTTTTAATGGTTAACTTCCTTCACGATGACAAAAGAAATCACGTATTTTTGCTTCTCCATCTTTGGTAATAAATCGCCCTTTTTACTAATTGAGAACCCATGATGATTTGAATAATTTTTATAGAATATATATGCTTCTTCTTCACTTAAAAAACATTGACCAATAAATGGTTCAAAACTATTTTCCAAGTGAAGATTATCATCTTGAATCTTCCCATCTAATTCAAAGTTCTCACCAACAAAATAACCTTCAATAAACTTTGGGTACTCATTCAAATCATATAAAACACTTCTTTCCTCATCTGGAAATTCATTTAAGTCCCTAAATTTTTTTACATACATTGGTTGAACATATTTCCCCCATAATCTTTATCCATCATACCTTTAATTTATGTCAAAAGAAATACAGAAAATTATAAACCCTTAACATCTTTCATCTAGACAACAATTAAAAAAATAAAAAATAAAGATAAAAAGTACCTCAAATAAAGATTTTTCTGTTTTCTTTAATCCTTCTTTCTTCTTTATTGTCCTCCTTCTATTGCTCTCTCTTCAAATATTAGAAATATTCATTTTCTGTAGCTTCTTCTCTCCTAAAACCATTTGCTCCCATCAACTTCAAAACCCTATTTTGTTTCATCTGTTTTCCCTCAAAACTCAATACCATGTTTCCTTGTCCCACAAGACATCCTAAGACAAAGACCTAAGGGGTAATTTTGAAAATAAAAAAAGGGTAAATTTCACTTTGACCCCTATGGTTTCTGACAATGACAAACAGATACCCTCTTGTTTCTAAAATCCCACTGTCCCCCCTCTGGTTCAATGTCAGGTCTCAGATACCCCCTCACTAACAGAACTGTCTGGTTCATTGAATAAATTAAAATTTATTTTAATGACTATATTACCCTCTGGTTCATTGTCTAGTCTAAGTAAAAAAAGGGCATTGACAAAAATGCCATTTTTTCACTTTTCCAACTTTCTTTCAATTTACAAATTCACAGTTAAGTTTAGAACGAACAACGACAACGAAGACACCTCTACTGGGTTTCCTTGCTCGATGACAGCACCTTCTCAACTCAATCAGTGACATCCGATCTCAGGCTAGAGCCCTCAAGCTTAACGACGTCCACCTCTGTAAATCTCTCTCTTGATTTCTCTGTAAGTCTCTCTTCTTTTTTTTGGAAGGTAAAGTCTCTCTTTCTTGGTATTTGCTATGGGGATTGAGGCTGGAAAAAAATAGATTTAAGAATGAGGATTTAGAAGGGATTACATTTTTTTTACAAGAAGAACATTTGGTGTTTAGGGATTCGGTTTATTCTTTGTGCATTTGGTGTTTAGGGATTCGATTTATTCTTTGTAGATTGATTATTTAATTTGAAAAAAATATATTTTATAATGAGGATTCAGCGGAGTTTAATTAGGACTATCAATGGATCGGATCATGACCCAAGTTCGATTCGAGTCCGATCTGAAAATTGTGGATTCAGTAAGGGATTCCCGATCTGATAATCTGATAAGATAAGATCTGATTCGATCCAATTATAATCGAATCAGAGAAGATTGAAAAAAATAAGTTTGGTTATTTAATTGCTATGTGGATGAAGATTGAAAAAAAGAAGTTTTTATAATGAGGATTTAGAGAAGGGGTTTAATTAGGGTTGCCAATGGAAGTTAGATTGAAAAGATTTTAATAATGAGAATGTAGACTACGGTTTTAATAATGAGAATTTAGATTGGAAAAAAAAATATTATTTTCATTCTTTAGTTGTAAAGCATCTAGATGTTTTGGTTTTTGATAACTTTACAACCGTAAGTATTTTTTATGGCAGCCATGGGTTCATCTACCTATAGTTCTAATAGTATTATGAGGATGAAAAGCAGGTCATGTAGTTATGGTAAAAGAGCCGTAATTAGAGTATTTGAATCGCAATCAAACCCAAACAGATTGTATTACTCATGTGATAGGAGATATGTAAGTATTTAAAGTATTACTAATTAATTAATTTAAGGTAGAAAGAAAATGAGAATCGTTGTTTTAATTGTAAGAGCGAGAAGGACAAAAGTGTGACTTGTTTAAATGGTGCGAAGACACTCAAAAGCTATCCAAGAACGATTCTGGACCTAATAATTACGATGATGTAGTTGAGAGCGTCAGACATGAAGGTACACATGGTAGTTTGAATGGCTTGCAAGCACGATTAATGATGGTGGAGAGACAACTCATGGACATGAAGACCGCTATCTTAGCATGTTTAATTATATCCATATTTAGTATTTTGCTAGTTATTTTAGTTAGCTTAATGAAGTAAGTGTGAGTGAAAAAACATAACACAATGAATTTTAAGATTCAAACATTACTTGTTTCTGTAGACGATTCCAAAAGCATATTCTATTTATAGTATGCCAGAGGTTTGAAGATAGCAAACCATCTCCTTATTATTGTAGTATGCTAGATATTTGTGTAGCTATTTATTAATATTTTTTGGGTTAAGTTGAATGTTGAATGTGGAACTGTCAACGTTGCTTGAATGACCGAGATGCAATGTTTGTTGGATGCAACCTCAGCCAATTGACACATATCTATTAAACCATATGGTTTAAATGGTGTGAAGAACCTCATGAGTAGCTGCATAGATTTTACTGGTTTGCTAGCCATAGGAGTATTAAAGCTTTACCCAGAAGAATTTTTAATACATTATTTCTCATGACGAGTTGGAAAATTATCATTGATTTGCTGGCCATAGGTGGTGAGTATCTTTTTTTTGTACAAACTTTAACTGGACGATTTGTACTCTTTTTTTTCTGAGTGTCTTTCTATGTTGTTGTTCATCAAAGAAAAAAGTATTCTACTTTTATTGCCACAACCATAACTTAGAATGAATTTAAACACCATATGTCACTATTCAATGTGCACTCATAATTATGTTCAACATCCAAGCGTGAATACTAGTGGCTGCTCAAATCCACGAGAAAGTGTGGTTTTTACTAGTCAGGGTGGTTGCCTATGCAAAATTGATTCTCAGCTACAACCAGATACTCCCTTTGAGTTTGTATAAGTTGGGTCCAAACTGAAGTTTAATCTACTCTCTGGAGTTGAATATTATTATGTTACACAATAACCAAATGCACGCATCCACTGTGTTTTGAAAATCACTAGTGTTTGCTGGTGCCCAAGTTACCAAGACAAGGACTCACCCATTCAGAGTCATCTATCTCAACTACAATTACAAATACTATTTCATCAAATTTCACAAGAAGAATGAATCCCAGAAATCAGAATCTTGACTCTTTAGCAGTGAAGAATGCAATGCATTAATTTAGCATAGTTTAAATTGTAAGACCCCAACCTCTATCTTACAACATACAAGAATCACACCTGCAGTAATTCAAAATCCAATTTACCATTTCTCCAATGAGAGAAAAGATGTTTTTATTAGAAGGATAAGGACCCTTGCCTCTACACTACTATAAATACCTGCCAAGTTAACAAATTCCTCACAGTTACAATGAGACCAGCCTATGTACACAAGGGATAAAGCATGTGGCAAACAAGACATGAAAGAAAGATTACCAAAAGAAAAGAGAGAGAGGAAAGAACAAAAAAGGGATTGAAATAGCCAGTAAGTTTGGTCACTTTTAGGTTTGATTCAATTCAATTCTATTAGTAACTGTACTATAGATGTTCAGAACTAAACAAAATCAATCCAAAATCAACCGAGGACTTGGAACAAAATAGAACCACAGCTCCTTTGCTGCACATCAAAACCACAACACACGTACAAAACAGCAACACCACAACACAGCAGTATAGCAACAAAATAGAACCATAGCACAGCAGCATAGCAGCACCTCCAGCACATATACAAAATAGAACCACATCTCCTCTGCAGCACCACATCAAAACAACAGCATAACATCACCTCCAGCAACTAAGCAGCACCTCCAGCAAGGCAAGAAAACTACCTTTTAAAGCCCTCTCTCCCATAGTCTGAGACGTAAAAATAAGATTGAATATCAACAATTTCACAAAGAAACTACTCATTTAACTCAGGCATTAATGAGATAATATAGCTATAAAAGAAGCAAACAAGATATAAAGTTGTTTTCCATATTTCACAAAGAAACTGATGTTGATCGTTAGTACAGTCCCCACATTGATAATTTGATTAATTATCTTCCATATCTCGCTAATAACAGTTTCTTTTGTCTTGTTCTTTTGTAGAAGAGTAGGATCCTGGTGAAGATATAAAGCTGTTTTCCATATTTGCTTTTCTTTTTGAAATTTGCAAATTGACTTCCACTGTTTGGAGATTTTGAAAGAAAAAAAAAAAAAAGCTAGTGGAAACAGAGAGCATAATAAGGGACATATAAGGAGATCTACTTAAAGCAAATAAAACAAATGAGATCGCACATACATAGATGTTAAAACAATCGTAAAATCAAATGATAGTAAGCACTTACATGGGGTCATGTTGGCACACTAGCTGATTTGGATGTTTTCTTTCGTTTAACGGGTGCTCTTTGACAATTGTGCTTGTTATGACCAAATTGTTTGCAATTGCTACATCGTAAACTTGCTCTTTTTGATTGATTCCCATTAGTGGGTTCATCTGGATCCCTTCTCATATTTTTCCTAGGTCTTCCAGGTAGGCGACGTAATAGATGTGGTGTTATCTCATCATGATCCACATTCGACGACATGCTTTCGTCAAGAATTGGATGAATCATTTGACCATATGCCTTCAAGTATACCTCATTTGAGTAGCATCTATCACAATAGTCTTTTGGTTTGTCACTCCTATGCAAAATGCAAGCTAATGCATGCCTACAAGGAATGCCACTAATATCCCATTCTCGACAAGTGCAATATCTAGAATCTAGTTTCACCACATGCCTACGATAACCATCCATAATCTCATATTCATCCCCACCTGCAAATAATATAGTGCAACGTCTAAAGGCAATATTCAAACCATTCAAAGCATTTTTTGCCCTTGAAGTTACTGATGTAGCCCAACTACTTGCTCTTTGATATCTTCCTTGGAGCTTTGCCATCAAATTCCTTCTAATAGTATCAACCAAGGTAAGAATTGGCTTATCCCTTAGCTCTCCAATCCAATTATTGAAGCTCTCTGACAAATTGTTTGTCGAGTGATCATTCTTCAACCGAGGATCAAATGCATGCTTGGTTCATGTAGATACGGGAAGTGCCTTTAAATAAGCGTAAGCATCAACTGACAACTTCTGTATTCTATCCATGTTCTTGTTAAAATCACTCTTGGTATGCATTGGCTGAACTACAAAAAAGATTCTTCATAAGTAAGCCTAGGAATTTCCCTTTGAAGTTGCTATATATGTGTCTACAACAATACCTATGTGACATCCCAAACTTAAGAAAATTCACGTGGAACCCCCCTTATGTTCGAAATATGACTCTCACCCCAATTTACATCAGGAGTGGTAATCAATATAGAGCCAAACCATACAAATTAATAAAACTTAACAAAATTACCTTTACTGAAAATAATCAAAAACTACTAAGTCTATTACATCCAAAACAACTGAGGAAAATCATAGCGGAAAAATAAAATAAAAACATCATATTCTCATGCTTAAATCAAATCCTATCCCTATACATCATATCTAACTAAGAAATAAATAAATCCTACTACAAAATTCTAAGTAAAAATCACTCCACGCAATCATCCAATCCATCCATCTCATTATAAACTTGTTGTTTGTTTTGTTCTCCATTATCATTAAATTCTCCATCTAAATTCCATGAAATTATTGCTCAAAGGCGTCAGCTACACTTAGCTCAGTAAATAAACAATTAAACTGTATTTTGGATTGAATAGGGTCAAAGCCACTCTCCAATGATAATCCATAGACTAAACAACAATTATATGCAATATCATGATAAATATGCAATATGTATCTGAAATGAATGCACTGAGATGCAAGTCCAGATTATTAATGAATGCAATGCATGCTCATACAACAATGAATGGGTAATCACCAAGTGTGATTCATGCAAAAACATATGCTGTGCAAATCATGCATGATATTCAGAATTCGAGTAATGTATGTCCCACACTAGACTAATCAATTACTGAGCAAGATGTCGTAATGAACCATCCCCCCCATACAGGGCCACTCTCAGTAAGATATTTCATGTGTGCATCATAGTTCTAAGGGGCTTCGACCTAGAGGGCACAATTCTCCCACTTATTTTCGGTCACGGGATTATAACCAAGGCGTAAAAAATATGAACAAACCTCAGTGAGCCATACACTAACCGAATGCCAACAGAATTTCACTCGGCATCTGTTACGTATAATAAGCTATCGAGATGAAAATAATGTGATATATTGGGGTAGCAAGTCCCTCAACCTATGAAATCAATCTGTCTGGGACTTCCTCACCACATTATGATATTAAAGCACAATAACTCTTAGTTATATCATAACCTTCAACATAAGTGAATATTTGATGGTATAGTCAAGCACATGAATGCAATCAGGCTTATAATGTGCACGTGTAGTGTTTGTGCACACTAACTAAGCATACAACATGTGTAAGATGGTGAAATAATTCTAAATAATGAATGTATAAGTCATGGTATATGCTTCATGGTATTCAAATCAAACTAAATCATGATTAACATATGATAAAACATATAAAATTATCAATCAGTCAAATCAATCATCCAATCATGTCATAAAATCATCGTAATCATCATATAATTAATTAAGACGTCAAATCAATACATAACAATTATCAACAATTCTACGTTAGCTGCCAGAACAATTCCGGCACGCCGGTTCTGTCCGACAAGCTAACTTGCACATTGGTTGGCCACCAGCAGTCTAAATAGTAGTTCAATTTTCAACACATAGGGTCACTAAACTCATCGACAAGCTAACCGGAACACCAGTTGGCCATTGGCATGCTAAACAGAGGCTCACATAGCATGTGAGAGATCCGACAGTCCAACCGGTACACCAATAGGCTGCCGGATGCCCTCTGGGTAAACTGATAGGCTAACCGGCACACCGGTAGTCTGCTGGTTTTCCCAAAAACCTGCAAACAGCTCGAATTTTTATATTTTAAGTTATTTTAAGCAAAACTTTCTTCTAACACTCTTAATAAAATCAAAATCTAAACCAAACCAAATCAAAATATCAAACAAATCAATCACTTACCTTTGCTAGGATGATCATGCTTAAAAAGTTTTAGTTTTAGTTTTAGTTAAAATAACTTGTTCTTCAATTTGAATTAACGTGCTATGTCATATTCAATGAATATGGCATCTCACCTTGATTCAAATCAAAAATAAAGAATAATTGAGTTACTTACCTTGATGTTGATTGTTGGATCTTCTTCTTCTTCTTCACCTTAGTTCAAATTCTGAACTTGCTCTTCTTTAGCTCCAGCTCCAGCAATTAAACTTCTTACTTTAGATTAATGTTATGAATGACCAACGTAGTATTTTTATAGTTTTCAATGAGTGTCCTACTTAGTCTAGAAGTGTTCTTAGCTTAGGATTTTGTCTCTACGCCCAACCCTTAGATTATAGTTGGTTTAATCCTCACCTTAGCTTGGAGATTCCTAGTTCTAGTGTAACTTAATGATCGTCTTAGCTACTTTCCTAATTAGAATAGAATCTTTCCACTTTTAATCCTAATTAGATTAGGTCCCTTGTCTTTTAATCCTAACCTTTAATTTAATTCACTTGTCCCTACGAAATCTCAGTCGTTGATTAACTTATGAGATTATGATTGTGTGTGATGCACTCTAGTTATCTATTGTACACCCACCAATCACAATGAGTCAAATTCAACAAATAGCTATTACTAAAAATTTTAAATTAGTCCATATCTTCTAACTAATTACACTTTAATCCCTTTAACGAATTGGGTTATTACAACCTATGGCTTACTTCTGGCATGATTTCTCCCAGTGCCTCCAAAATACCCTAAAATTAAAATGAATATAGATTTACGTTAGAAACTACTAAAAAATTATAACCAATTACATAAACATTATATGACTAAAGCTTAATAAATTTACCTTCTGACGATCATTCATAATCGTCCATGGTCTGTCATTTAGCATTCCAATACTTAACTGAAGGTAGTGTAGAAAGAATAACCAGCTATCCTTGGTTTCACTTTCAACAACACTGAATGCAATTGGAAACAGTCCATTGTTTCCATCTAGTGCAATAACTGAAAGTAAGACACCACCATAAAGACCTTTTAAATGACACCCGTCTAGTGCAACAAAGGGCTTGCATCGTTCCAATAACCCCGTCTTCATTGTCGAAAAACTCATAAACAATCTCTTGAAAATTGGAGCCACCTCAAGTGAGGACCTATCAAGATACATTTTTATTAGACTACCTGGATTGGTTAGTCTGGTGACTTCAGCATATGTAGCTAACTTGGCATAGGACCCACTATAACTCCCCTCTACATCATCCAAAGCTTTTTCATTTGTCCTATAAAGTTGCATCATGTTTGGCTGAACTCCATATGTTTCTCTTAACTCGATTCTGATAGTAAACAACTTCATATTAATGTTACTATGAAAGCGATGTCTTAGCTTTTTTGCAAATCCAAGTCGAGTTGTCTTGTGAATTATTTGTCACACGCACACACGTATGCTCCTTCTCACAAGTTTTTACTTCAAAAGTTACTCCATCATACATTGGTGATGGATGGATGCACCACTTGTATGCCTCTCCATTGCACTCTGCTGTCACAGGTGCCTTCTCATTCTTAATTTTTATAATATCGAACCCCTCTTGAATTGTATAGTCACCCAAAACATCCCTAAAATGTGTGACTGAAGGAAATAATAACCATTTCTTCAATACTATCTTCCCATATCTGTCATCCACAACAAATTCTTTCGATTTCTTTTTAAGGCTTACAAGTTCCAATTTACTATCATACTCGTCATCATAATTAGAATCCGAATAGTAATCATCAAAGTCTTTAATGCAACTTTATTCTTCGCTTACATCATCACTATAGGATACTGATATTCCTCGAGACACATCTTCATCATCACTCCCAAACCTCCATTCATTTTCACTAAGATCTTCAATATTGTCTCTTATTTCATCTTCCTCTTCATTACCCCTAACATCAAATTCTTTGAGTTGCATTGATGAATCCACATCCTGAGTACATTGAGATATCAACCCTTCCACTTTTACAAAAATATGTATTTCAGAAATTCCTTCGTGAAGAGATAAAAGTTGCAATACGTCCCCATCAATCTTCACTTCTCTTGCCTCCCTAATACTAGGGATCACATATTTAATCAACACATGCTCATATTCCTCTATATTAGCTGCTTTGTGTACGTCGTCTACCATATCAAGATAATTGTATCGATCGGCATCGATATTATCAACATAGCCAATTCCTCCAACATGGTGTACAACCAAGGTAAATCTAGGCTCCGACAACATTTTTCAGCTGGAAGGCAATATGCACATTAAAATCCAAAAAAAGAATTAAATGTGTGTAAATATAAGATTTATAATCAAGTTGATTGAACAACTATTACCACCTAAACCAAGGTATACAATTCTACATGGACAATTGTAATGACCTAAATTCCTTAATTTAATTTTTCCTAATTATTTAATTAATTATTGGTAATTTAAGTTGCAAGAATTCATATAGTTTATGAACTTAATTAAGCTAAAGGTGGATTTGTAATTAAACATGTACAACTAGCTAGGGGGCAATAGTGTAAACACACTAAGAATTGGGGTCTTAATGTAATTTATTAGACTATTGGGCGAAGTTGGATATTTAACAACTAAATCTCAGTTCAAACTCGTGGTTATTCATTTGAACTGGTCTTCACTACGTGGCTTTGCACGTGGGTGAGAGGGGAGAAAATGGGGGAAACCAACTCCCTATAATCCTAACACACCATTTGTTGGAAACCATTCCTAAATTCAAATCTACTGCTGTGTTTGAGAACTGAGAGATTGAGAACTTGAGAAGAATCTGAACCTAGTCTATTTGCAGAAAGGAAGAAGAGAGGAAGAAAAGGTTAGCAAGGGAAGTTTAGAGGGAGAATTTATCAGATAATTCGGCAATCCTATCTCCAAAAGCTAGGGAACCAAAGTAAGTAGTTTTTCTTGTATAATCTCTGTTATTGTTTGTGATTTATTTTGATTTCCATGACTGAATTCAATTCGTTCCTATTGCATGATTGATTTACTGTTTTTCCGGAAAATACTATGTGTTTTAGATTCAATCTGATAGGATTTAAATCATGTTTTTAATGTGAAATATCTTTGAATTAATGTTGGTTGAAACCCAAAAAATCTGGTGTTCGGATTACCTAAATTAGGCCTTTGGTAAACCTTTCGGCAAGGTCTCGGCTTACCGAAGTGGCCTTCGGTGGACGTTTCGGTCAACCAAGACTGTCTCAATAGACATTACAGATGGATGTTGAACAACCTTGAGATTCGGTGGACCCCTCAGCTCACCGAAAATTGTTCGGTGACCTTTACAGAATTAAAGACAATTGACCTTGAAATTCTGTAGGTATTTCGGTCAAGATGGTTCGGTAGGCATTTTGGTCAACTAAAGAGGTCGCCGAAAATGCAAATTGAGCCTGACTTCTGGAATTTCATTTGGGAACCTATGGTTATTAGTTTAGACTATTATTTGGGAGAGTTTAAGGGTTTGGGTGTCAGTATGGTTTGGGTTTAATGGCGCTATGAGTTGCAATCAAAGGAAATGAGAAACCTACCTTGTTACCCACGACATGCACTAGCCACACTTGACACACTCCTTAAACCGGTCTTCATCTGGAAGAGATATAGTAAAATCTAACTGTAAATGAAGTGTGTGTTATATCATAGGAATGTGAGTGATGGATCTCAATGGATTATTTACGTGTATGGGCGCGTGAATAGCTTCTGAGGGGGTATATCATTCGTATTTCATAGGGATAGTGCATACATACATACTATGTTAATGTGGAATATTAAGTGTGCCCGGAAGGTGGAAAATAAGAGGTTGTCTAGACCTGTAGGTTGAAAGGCCTACGAAATAAGTTATGGATCATATATAATTTATTCCATAAGGTCGGTTAGACCTTGAGTATTGTACACTCATGAAATCAGTACATGATGGCCTTCGTACCATGGGTTAGCGACCGGAATGAAAAGGGGGCTGTCGGTTGTTCCTGGTGACTTCAGTCCTGAAACCTTGTGTTACTGAAGCTCCAATGAGGGACACTTAATGAAACACATAAACATAGGCATTTCCATAAACATTACACTGTATTTCTTATTTGAGCATCCATTAAAGCATCTGTTTGACATTCACGCATCATGTTCATATTATGTCATTATGCTGCCTGATTCCTTGTCTTGTATATTGTGTGCCTGTTGTGTTATATCATACATAGTAATGAAGATGGGTGACAAGATCATGCTTACTGGGCATTCCAAGCTCACGTAACCTTTATGTTGCAGGTTGAGCTAGCTGTATGGAGGTCGAGGACCTATTTCACTGGAAATTTTAATTATCTTTATTTACTTTGATAGTTGGATAAACCTTGTTTGCTTTTAGTATGGAACCTGTAATAAAGCTCTTTTGAAGCCATTGTCTAGTTATTTTGATTATTGTAATTAAGCTTCTGTAACTCTGTTGATGAATAAATCATATTTTTATTTAATCTTTTAGTCTTGATTATGTTATGACAATCCGCGGTCTAGAAATGGATCCTGAATGTCTCACCTCAAGATACGTGCCATCCCGGCTAGGGATCCGTGCTACAAGATCTAAGGCGTGACAACAATGATCTTCAATTTCTTGAATTTCTTCCAAATGTAGGTGAAGAAAATCTAATATTTATAATCAAGAATATTGCAGGTATACACCATGCTTGGAATGCATATTTGTTCTGAACATAATCAAGAATATTGCAAGTATGCAACATGCTTGGACTGCATATTTGCTCTGATCTGAACATCAAAAAGCTTAATAATATAGCTAGGCATCTATAACTGAAGGTGCTAAATTTTTGGGCATATCAAGTAGAATCTAAGGGCTATCTGCTCTAGGTTTCAGTTCCAATGAACTAATAAAGGCTTCATCAAGGATCAACAAATGTTAGATTAGAATTAGTAGTAACATTGGCTAAACTTAAAGCTACCTCTTCTGCTTGATTTAACATCACATGCATTCTTCAAAAATGGAAGTTCATCTCAAAGCATTCAGCAGCATTAAAAGTGAAGTGATACAAAACTCAAGTTCGAGCTACTAAGGAGCGTGATTGGTGTTACAAAAATGAATATCAAGGAGTGTTAAAGAGTGCTACTCATTGTTAGAATAATCTAGAATATTGTGGTATGCACGTGTTGAAGAGATGTTTTTCATTTAGAAAAATCTAGAACATTATGAATCTAGAAAGATGAAGACTACATAGTTTTTTTCTAGAATATTATGAATCTAGAGAGATGTAGACTTGACATAAAAAGTCTATAAATAGGAGCACTTGTAACTACAATTTGTAACCAATACCAAAAGGTGAATAAACCATTTCTTCTCTAAGCCTTGTGTTTTTCTCCTTATCTACCCAGCATTAGCTCATAATACTTCATCACTGACACTTTCCACAAGTGTTAACCAATCCCATCTTCATAGAAAAAATCTAAGAATTTTCAAGTATTTCCCTAATAGAGCTTTGTTAGAACCTATGTTGAAGGCCACGAAAGCATCTAATAATCTACCCTTAAAGTGAAGAAACTCTCTTTAGTAACACCAAACCAGAGTGATTTCTCTATGTTTGCATGAGAGTATGAATATGGCCAGGCAAAGCTCCATTTTTTTTTCCTCGGCAAGCTTGATTTAGACTGGATTTGAGAACACTACCAATAGTAAGCCAGTGATGGGCCTAATGTTAAGGACCAAAGTTTAAGCCGGGCCTTAATGTTGCTCACACACACGAGCCCAGTTCGTTCTTGAGCATGTCTAGAGATATAAACAGTCCCACTAATATCAAAAACATGAAAAGTTGATTTTTCGAGTTTATATAATAGAGGGTCTATTGATATGATGGTATTGTGATTGGATCAAACCGTAGAATCATTGGTTTGTAATTAGATCTTTTTTCTTTTCTTTAGTTTTTTTTGGTACATCCTCAGCAAGGTCAGCCTGCCGGCACATACACGCACACACCCATCTACTTACAGCCCTAGGCCTCCTGAGAGTACGACTACTTAAGTGGGACCCATGAACCTAGCGTAGACGCAACTCAAGCGACGCCTAAAGTTTCGACTGGATGTGAATCATCGAGCAGCTCTCTTTATTGGTGAATGCGAGTTTTGAACCTAGGTCTTGGGAGCCACGCCTCAAAACTCTTTATTAGTGAATGCCAGTTTTGAACCTAGGTCTTGGGAGCAACGCCTCAAAACTTTACCATTTGCCCCCTAAATGGGACAATGATCTCAGTTCGACTCTGAAATGTAGCTAGAGTTACTATCCGATCATTGTTTGGAAAGAATCAATTTGGTTGTTTTACTATCTTTTTGTACTCATATTTGCATAAATATAATCAATGGATCAAATTTTTCTATGTGATATGAATCAGTATATGACCTCACAAAAATATCAATTATCAATCGTGATCGAAGTGATTTTGACTGCAAAAGAAGTGGTTTCGGCTATAAAAGAAGTCAAATTGGCTGTGATAAAAAAATCTTCACCATCAATGACCAGTCGAGGATCGATCGGTTACAGATCAATTGGGAGTAGTTAGATCAACTACAAATGATAAATTGGCCATGCTCGATGAACGACTGAGGATCGATCGGCCACGATTGATGGTTGGTCACATCACATTTCAGCAATAATTATATCGATTGTGACCAAGGTCGGTCATACAGTCGGTTGCTCGACCGAAAAAAGGTTGACCATGGACAATTGTCAGCAATGCAAACCCAAAGAGGAATAAGATAAAGAATGTCGGCCAAAGATCTTATGACACATAGTGGAATGATAAGAAAATACATGACCGACCGTTACAGTAACCGTCAAGCACATGGTCGATGAGCAAGATGATTAATACTTGCCAAATAGAATAACTAAACTACATGATATAGAAGCATAGATCAGTTATTGTAACTAATTGCATGCAGCAAGGGACACATATGATTAAGGCAGGTAATTACATGCAACCTTTCCTTTATTATTAATCTTTTTTTTTAGCTGTTTGTAGTCTGTTTTTAATTGATGAGCAATCTGATTTGTTTCTCTATAAGAAGATGAAATAAAAGTTCTGCTTCTAGGATTCAAACTGTCCGAGTTAGAGCCTTTTAATTTACTACAATCTGGACCCAACTTCGACCTGGTTAGGAAGGTAAGTCTGATTTGACTTTAGATCAACCCAGGTCAAATAGAATCATGTGGACAGAAGGTTTTCTGAAAAAAAAATGAAAAATAATAGATCTCATGTTTACCTGTTTGACTATTGGGGTGATCCTTTCCAGTTTGGGGCCTGGTCATTGGTCGGCCAGTTTTACAGACCAGTCTGATCTGGGTTTGAAGGCTGTTACACGCAGAGATTTCGCTTACTATTTGATATAGGGATGTCCTTAGAAGCGTTTGATGTATGTAAGATCTAAATAGAATTACTGCAACAGCAAGCATAGGATTCATGTTCATCAAATTTTAATTTTTTTCAGTTTTCTCGTTTCTTTTATCCTTTATTGCCTTTCATATGTACATTGGATTGGTTTTTCGTCCTTTTTATCTTAATGTTATCAAAATCATGTAAACTGAATTTGTGTTCTTGGTCACATAGTGGGGATAACAATGATGAGGGACGGAGCCAGGAATCTATTTCAGGGGGGCAAGATTTGGCGCTACATCATCTGGTCCACGAAAGCTAGTCTGGAGGCTG
>JAUPMG010250550.1:0-22087 GCA_031762675.1 Pachysandra terminalis
GATGCAGTAATGGAAGAGATGAGAGCCTTAAAAAAAATGAAACTTGGGATGTGATGGAATTATCGAGAGGGAAGAGATCCGTTGGCTGCAAATGGTTTTTTTTTCCGTGAAATATAAGGCTGATGGGACGATAGAATGTTACAAAGCCTGCCTTGTTGCCAAAGGATTTACACAAACCTACGGCATTGACTACACAGAAACGCTTGCACCTGTTGCAAAGTTAAACACAGTTCGAGTTCTCATCTTTGGCAATAAATTTGGGCTGGCCTCTTCAACAACTTGACATAAAGAACGCATTTCTTAATGGTGAATTAGAAGAAGTTTTCATGACATTGCCACCAGGTTTCGGTAAAGAAGGTGAAGAAAATCGGGTATGTAAACTTAAGAAGTCCCTGTACGGCCTCTAACAGTCACCGAGAGCGTGGTTTGATAGATTTGCAAAGGTGATAAAGAATCAAGGATATCGGCAAGGGCAATCAGACCACACTATGTTCTTCTAGCAAACTGAAGATGGGATGAAGACAATTCTAATTGTATATGTCGATGATATAATCCTAATCGAGGATAATGTAGTGGAGATTGAAAGATTGAAGAACATCCTAGCCACTGAGTTTGAAATGAAAGATTTGGGCTAGGAGCCTGACGTAAGGGAAGATTCCAAGAAAGACCCGACAAAGACCAACTAAGAACCTTAGCAACAGTAAAATCCTTACAACAAACATCCAAAGAAGACTCCCCTACCACCACCAATCAGTCCAAAAACAGATAGATGATCCTGACCCTACAGAAAAGCAAACATTGCTGAAAAAGAAGGGAATAATGCAATAATACTCTTCCAGACACTATTTGATTTAACACGGGCCAAAGGGTTAGCATCCCATCCATTATCATGAACACAAAACTTATTGGCAATGATGGAACGCCACAAAGAATCCTTATCAGTACTAAATCTCCATAACCATTACCCCAAAAGAGCCAAATTCCTTTGCAAAGTTTGCCCAGATTAATGCCACCATGTTCCTTATCCCTACAAAGAACCTCCCATCTAACCAGATGATCCTTCTTACACCCACCTCCATCCCACAAAAAATCTCTCCAAAGTTTCTCCATCCTATTAATCACAGAAATAGGGTCCTGAAACAAAGACATGTAATAGGTTAGGCAGACTCCCAAAAGAAGACTGGATAAGAGTAATACGACCCCCAAATGACAAATAATTTCTTTTCTATGAGGCCAACCTTTTCTCCATTTTTTCCAAAATCGGGGACCAAAACTGTCATATCCAAAACCTGGAAATCTCAATGGAGACTCCAAATTTAAGCTGTAATGCTCACCCCATATCCCTATGGGAGTGGATAAGCAATATATTACCAAACCATTAAATTTAGTAAGATAATTCTAAAATAAAGTTCTGGAAAATAATATTATTAAGAATAATATCCAACCCAAACAATCATAACAGCGGAAATAAAATAAAATACTCCTAGTCTCATGCTTCAATCAAAACCCTATAAACAACTCAAATCTGATCCTAACTAATGTAAATCAAATAAAAACATAAATCCAACTAAGCCTATTACAAATTCTATTCAAATCATCAAACAAAGTCCTAATTATAACTAAAGTCTTCATCATAGCCTTGTCCTCCATTTTGATCCTCACGGTCCTACTGTCCTTCATCTATAGGTCCTGAAATATGTTGCGTAGAAAGCGTAAGCGACACTTAGCTTAGTAAATGAACGAATTAAACATCATTTAAAATTGAAGTTGGGACAATGCCACTCTCCAATGGTAATCCATAGACAAAAACAGAATAATTAGTATATGCAAATAATAATATGAATAATATATTTGATGCAATATGATATAATGTGCAATGCAATGTGCTGGTTCAATTATTAATGAATGCATGCATACTCATGCAACAATAAATATAATCACCACATGTGATTCTTGCACAATAATATGCAAATTTGCATGTTGTTTGGCATTCGATTAGTGTATATTCACACTCGATCAAACCCCTAGCTAAACAAGATGAAAACCATCCCCCAAATACATGGCCAGAATAGGGGGTTCTTCTATGTGCGCACAATAGTTTCTAGGGGCTCCAACCTAGAGGGCACAATTTCCTCACTTATTTCCGATCACGAGGACAAATCCCAGGGATTTACTAATGTGAACTGTTCCTTGTGAATCATATATTAGCCGATCTACTAACAGAATTTCACTTGGTCATCCATCCAACAAGAGGCAATTGTCTCATAAGACAAGAATCAAAATTGGTCTTTTGGGATGATCAGTCCCTCAACACATGCAAATTAGTCCATCCGGGACTTCCTCACTAATATTACGATTCTCAGATCATAATAACACTCATTATATTCATAAATTCCAGCAATATGGAATTATGGGGTCAAGTCCAGGCATTAGACCACTCATGGTCATTATGCATAGAAGGCAATGCTGTGCAAGTGTAGAGTATCGTGCACATTAACTAATCAGACAACTTGTGTACATGCGCAAGTGTAATTTAAGATATATAACATGTCCATAATGAGTTTAGGATCAAAAACAAGTCCAATCAAAATTTCACCTGTTGGTCGGATATAGCAAATCTTCCACAAAAAGGCACATATGCAAAATATTCATAATTTATCAATTCCAACACCACATATGGTCTAATTAGGTCAAATATAACATGCCTGCAAAATTTTATGTAAATCAGAGAACATTCAAAAATTTTGGCTAGCCTATAAGCAGTCGAAACCCAACCGACAGGGATCAGCTTCCTTGTGCGGCTAGCCGTTTTCCCTCCATTGCTTGGCACATAGTGGGTTGACTGCCTTTTGGCTAACCCCTAATGAAATGACTGCATAGGCAGAGGTCTATAGCAAGCCCAGGACACTCGGCTGGCCGCTAGGCAGCCGAATTGCCCAGACCGTTTGGTCAGCCAAACTGCCCAGAAAGCTTCGGCTTCCTCAAACGGCTAGCCGTTTGGTCAGCCGAAGTTCTGGACAGCCCATAACTCCATAAATTTTGTCTTTTTACTCATCTTTTTGCATTAATTTATCAAAACACACATATTAAAATATAATTTCGAATAAAACCCAATATTTACATCATAATATTGCCCACTTAACTCACCTTGATACTTGTATGGTATTAAAACTTAGAAAATTAATGTCTTTATCATGTTTTCATGAAGAAAGAGTAGAAGATAGAGAATTTTATGGTTGTGGTATGTCATACTCATTGAAAATGACATATGCACCTAGTTCATATCGAAAATAAGGTTGAACCTGAATACTTACTTCGATTTGTCGAGTGGTATTGAGTAGAACACTTTTCTTCTTCATCTTCTAGTTCAAAGTTATGCAATTCCTTAAACTCCAACTGCTGTACCTTTCTACGTCCAACTCTAGTGTACTTATAGTTTATGTTTTTAGTTTCCAAGGCTCTTAGGAATCCTTATCTAAGTTGGATTATAAGTTAAATCTCTACCCTTAGATTAGGTTGATTAGTTCCTATGAAATCCTAGCCTTTAATTTAAGTGTCCTAGTTGTAATAGGTTAATCATTAGATATTATCTAACTTAGTTCCTTATTGGTTTAGGATTAGTTCTAATTTTCTTGTTAATCCTAGGCATTAGATTAGATTAGTTTAATTCTAACCTTTAGATTAAAGTATCCTAGTTTTAGTTGAACTAATAATTAATTATCGTTTTAATTATTGAATCATAACTAGATTAGAACTAATATTAAATCCTATTGAATCTCAACCATTAATTTAAAATAAGTGTTCCTACGAAATCCTAGCCATTGATTTTAACTTAAAGAGTTATGATTGTGTGTGATGCACTAAGTTTCCTACAGTACAACCTACCAATCACAATCAGTCAAAGTCAAACCTGTAGCTAACTTACTACAATTTTAAATTAACCCCTATATTTTTATTAATTACATATTATCCTTATTATTTTAGTTTAGGTTATTACAAAAACTGTAAGCTCTTATGATTTCCACCCAAAGGCATACCCAAGTACTTCATTGGCCATTTCCCAACCTCACACCCCAACAAGTTGCACCAGTCCGAAAGCTGATCCACCCCGACATTAATACCAGACTAGCTTCTTTTTTCCATATTCACTCTAAGACCAGAAACCATTTCAAAACATTTAATGATGCTATTAGTCCAAAACACATTCTCCTTAGAAGCTTCAAGAAAAATGATCGTATCATTGCAAACTGTGAATGAGATACAGAGATTCCATCTTTACCAACCTTAAAACCATGAATACTACCGTTTCCTTCTGTAATCCTAAAACATTGACTCAAAACATCGCTCACTAGAGTAAATAGAAGGGGAGAGAGTGGATCCCCCTGTTGAAGACGACTAGACGAGGAAAAAAATCCAGCAATACCACCATTAATACAAAGAGAGAAGTGCACATTTCTAATACAACCCCCAATCCACTTGCACCATCGATCATGGAATCCTTTCCACCTTAGGACTGTGTCAACAAAATTCCAATCTATCATATCATAAGCCTTTTTCAAATCAACTTTAAAAATAAGACCTTTGCCCCCCAAATTCTTTTTCTCTTCAACACACTCATTTGCAATAAGGGTACTATCTAAAATCTGTCTTCCCCTAATGAAATCACTTTGATTGCTAGATACCAAGTCCCTAATAACCTCTTTAAGTCTGTTGGCAAGAACCTTGGCTATGATCTTATAAACACTAGTCATGAGACTAATTGGTCTAAAATCCTTAGTTCTCACCGCCCCTTTGATCTTAGGAATCAATGCTAAAAAAGTGCAATTTGTTTCTTTATTAATAACCCTACTCAAAAAGAAATCTTTAAAAACCTTCATCAAGTTCTCTTTTATAATCTCCCAACAATCCCGAAAAAAAGCCATAGAAAATCCATCCGGGCGCGGAGCTTTATTCCTATCCATCTTCCAAACCGCCTTCTTAACTTCCTCAATTTCAAATTCTTTTTCGATCCACCCCTCCGTTATCCTCAATTTTAGGCCCCGGCATTTGACTAAAGTCAAATCTATAACATTGATCCGATGAATACAACTTGCAAAAAAAATCAGAAAATTCCTTTTCAATTCCTTTTAGATCCTCTACAACACCCGACTCAACAATTCATGATTTTGCAACAAGTTTAACATAGGTCTAATTAGTTATCCATTACAAATCTATCCGTTTTGAAATTTCATGTTTAAGATATTTTAAATTATTTTTCATTTTTCAGGTAGAAATAAAGTTTTTGATAATTTGCTTGTATTTATTTGGTAAAAGGGTTGAATCGGTCGGTAACATTTTAATGAAATTATGACTTCATATGTCAAACATTTGAAACCATTAAAGTCTTTTTTTTTTTTAAAATGATTTACAATTTTAATCAATTTTTATAAAGTATTTAAAATAAATTTATTTTTTCGGGCCGATTTATAACAAGCTTCCACTGGATGCGCATAATTGTTAGAATATTAGATGATCAAGCATTACATATTAGGTGAAAATCCAAGAAATTACATGTTACCAAACTTTTCGTGGTTTCAATCTCTCAAATCTACAAGCTCTTAATGAAATGCAGGCCAATTCATCACATACGTAAATTGGCATGCATTTCCTTACAATTTAATGCAAATTTAACCAAAGAAGACACCCAAAAAAACAAAAAAGAAAGAAAGAGTTATAACATACCTTCTCTTGATTTTATCAATTTTTGATGAAGAACATGTCAAATTTCACTAACTCTATGTCAGGACGACCTTTGAATTGAAGAGTTAACAATTTTACAAAATATGTGATTTCAAATTCAAATTTCAAGTGTTTAGAAAAAAATTGCAGATTTTAAGCATTTTTGATTGATTGAAATAAGGGGAAACTATCCTTATTCGACCTCTTATAATGACCTACGCACGTTTGCCAAAAGGAAATATGACTATATATCGCAAATATCACAATATATCGATTGATATCGTGATATATCTCCCGATAAATTGTAAATTAAAAATTACACCCTGGATTTGTATCGCCTCTAGGGAAAGGGGATATATCTCTAGATGTATCGAGGGATATATCAATATTTAAAACCATGTTTCCACTCTTGCGTCTTAATAACCTCGTCTTAGCCACTCTCATCCTATGAACATGCTACTTCTTAATGCCAAACATTCCACTCCATGCATCATGGAGGCCGAAATCCAGGATTAGGTGGTTGAAGGCAGGAGACATAAACACAAAGTCTTTTTATACTTGGGCTAAGGCTAGAAGGATAGAATATCTTGCATTAGGGTTAGGGGAAAGATCTTTAATGAAGAGAGGTTAGATCAGTCGTCTCGAATTTCTTTGAAGAACTCTACTCTTTTGATATCATGGTTAGACCAATGCTTGGCAGATTTCAGTTTGACATGTTGGCCAGAAAGTACTTTCATTGAAGAGGAGGTTCTTTCCACTTTAAAAGGCCTGGATGGAGATAAGGATCCAGGTGTAGATAGTTGTACTACAACCTTTTATAGGGCTTGTTGGTGGACTACTGAGGATAGATTGAAGGTCTTTAAATAATGTATACGTGTATGTGTATATATTTATATCTATATATTTAGCGCTGTCTCTCTCTCTCTCCCTCTCTCTCTCCCTCTATACATATATATATTATGGAGGAACATGATTCCTGGGAGAAGGCATTTTGTTGTTGTTATTTTATATGTATATGTACATGTATAGAAAGAGATATGCATTAATTTTGGTTCTTGTGCTACTTCATCAAATTAATTCCTAAGGTGGATGGCGTGGAAGTCCTTCTTCATATCCATTAATTCGATGGGTAGTACTTTAAAAAATCATGGCTAGGAGACTCAAGGCTGTATTAATGGATGTGATCAAATCCCATCAGGGGGCTTTTTAGTAATTAATCATATCTTAGTGTTCTATTTACCAATGAATGCATAAATTCTTGACTTTAAAAAGTAGATTATACAAGGTTGATATTTGAGAATACTAATATGTACACTGGAAATTTCTTGGCTATCTAGGGCTGTACATGGCCCGTGTTGGCATGGCACTACATGGTTGAGCCATGCCTATGCAAGCTATGCCGGCACGAGTAACAGTTTATAGGCTGTGCCGTGCTTGGCCTAGGTTTCACTTCCCACGGCATGGGTATGGCACAGCCCGTCCGTGTCATGGGCCGTTGGTCGTGCCAAGCCTGGGGTCCCTAAATTTAGGCATGACACGGCAGCTAACCGTGTTGTGCCTTGCCGGTTGGTACGACACTATTTGTGCCACGTACGTTGTACACCCCTATGTCTATCTATTATGCAGAGCAGTCTTTGAAGAAGATGAAATGGATTAAGGCCTATATTTAACATTTATTTAATTGGTTCTGATTAGTGGGCCATTAGACGGTTTTTTCTCAAGCTATTAAGGGGCCTATGGTAGGGTGATCCCTTATCCCCTTATTTATTCTGTATTGTTGTTGAAGCACTAAGTCGATTGAGTAGGGAGCTGTTACTCTTGCATTTCTATTGGACTTTAGGGTGGGGATGGAGGGTCTCAACATATGCCAATTACCATTTTAATTTCTTGGATGTCTCTCTTGTGGATGTGAGGAACCCAAGTGCATTTTATGTTGCTTTGAATCAATTTCAAGCCTCATAATCAATTTACTTTAGAATACATCACGATTTGGTAGGATCATAACGGACTTTTGGAGGATCTCAACATATAACATCAACAATATGCCAATTACCATGTTTATTTCTTGGATGCCTCTCTTGTGGATGTGAGGAACCTAAGTGCATTTTATGTTTGCTTTGAATCAATTTCAAGCCTCATAATCAATTTGCTTTAAAATATATCACTATTTGGTAGGATCATAATGGACTTTTTGAGCTATATGCCAGTCATTTGCGCTGCCTATTAGGGAGTTCAAGGTTCTATATTTTGGCTTTTGTCAAACCATCTTCCAAGAAGGTTTGGGATCCCATTGTGGAGGAAATGGTAAGAGGTGGACTTCTTTGAAGCAATTCTTCCTTCCCTTGGAGGTTGCACTACTCTGATTAGAAACTTAGAAGTTCCTCAGCCAATATTACCACTTATCTTACATTCATAATTAGGATGCCAACTTTGATAGACACTTGATATATGGGAAACTTTGCAGATCTCTGAGAAGAGAGTGGAGTCAAGAGGGAATTCCATCTTGTGAATTGGAGTCAGGTTTGTTGACCGAAGGAACTTGGCTGCTTGGGATTAGAAGAATATAGTGGGTGATTTAAGCATTACTTGGCAAGTGCTTGGGATTAGAAGAATATAGTGGGTGATTTAAGCATTACTTGGCAAGTGGCTATGGAGGTGCAATGAGGAAGATGCTGCTATTTGCTAGAGAACGGCAGGCGCAAAATCTGGGCATACTAAATGTAGCCATAATTCCAAGATCGCGGGGACAATGAAGTGCCTAAAGACTTTATTAAAAGGATTTAAGTTTGTAGGCAATTGAGATCATGCCACATTTTTTTGAGATCAGCCGTGGGTTGGGGGGTAAGTATTGTATCATGCTATGCCCTAATTATGTTGACTCATCCACCAAAACAATCTATGGATAAATGCTCTTTAGGATAGGAAGGGGGATATGATTGTAGCATAGACCATTGGGTTATTACCGTCACTTGTTCCTCTATAGGAACCTTGGAAAGAGTCTTTAAACACAAAATATATTAGGTGTGACAATAATCATATGACCTTGGTATTCTTTAAACTTTCTATCTCAATAATGACATGGAATTCATTAATGTAGATTTTCATCAAACTCGGCCTTTTTGATGACTTCCTCACCTTGATAGCACTACTATAGCTACAATGTGTATGGGCTTGATAGTTACTGCTTTGTTGCAATTTGAGTCTGCATCGAGCTTCAGCCCTAGTTGCCTAGCATCCTTTTCCATGAAAAAGTTATGTGCACTTCCATGACTTCAATGGCCTTGTGGCTTTGCCATTCATCTCCTATCAGGAAACAAGATCCCTTGGACTACAACTGGTCATTTGACATGTGGTAGGGCTATTAAGTGACCAAATGTTTCCCACTGAAATGCTCCTTTTCTTATTTTCCTTTAGATTCCTTGACACGTGTGGCTGCTTGTGCTATTGTGGCTTGCAAGGCATTAAGGATGTGCTGTATGTGAAAATAGCTATTATGTGCATCCCGCCATAAAGAAAGCATTGAATCACCTTGGAGCTTGTAACAGTTTGTAACCAGTGTTTTAAATGTCACGTCAAGTCCCTATTTTTCAAAGGGGTGATACAAAATATAGGTAGAAGTCTCTCCAGTGATTGTTTCCACCATGTCTCCCATATATCGTCAACCTGTCGCGATGTATGGTAGACATGATGAAAAAGTTGAAAAAAGTTATAAATGGGTGAAAATAGGATTTTTTTTTTCTTTCTAATGAAACTTTTAGCAGTCTAATTTGGAGCTATATACATTTAAATAACCAAAATATCACAAAACAAAATGCATATATAGTGAATGGCAAATAATTGGGGAGGTACTATTGCGAACTGGGATGGAAACAAATGGAGAAATCATCTACAATAATCATCTAAATAAGACATAGGCATGTCAAAATAAACTAAACATAGTAAAATTGGTCAAATGTCGTAATAAAATTAGATAAAATGAGCAAACGCAAGGAGGAGACATCAGTATATCATAAAGAGTGGCGTCCTAGCACAATGTCATTCCCATCACCCCATCACCCCATCACCCCTATCTATGTAGTGTTTTTGTCATATTTTGGCTTATTAAATATATTTAGTTCTATATTAGATCCTTACAAGGTTTCATTAAAAAACCTTTTTTAATCTTTTCTTTTTTCAATTTTTCATTTTTCTTTTTCACCATGTCAGCAACATGTTGCTGACTTGTCCTCGAAAGCGTCCAGCGACATGTCTTGCAATAGTGACATATACAACCTTGTTTGTAACAAGCCCTTAGACGCTGATGAGTTTTATGGATTGAGTTTTCTATTTCCTTTGTTGGTTTGAAACGCTTGCTTATAGCCCCAGTTGCATCCTTCCTAGCACGGCAATTATGATTCAAAAACTCAAATTTAAGTGCAGGTTTTTAAAGAACTTAATTGTTCTAGAAAACATATCAATAAGCATGGTGTAAAAAATTATGGAAAGATTGGAAATACATTGAAACTTATAGAAACTTAAATAAGTCGCATTTAGACGCAAAAACAAGCTAAAGAATAATAAATGGAGTACGTTGAACATCGTATAACCACTTAATTGGTATACACCAATGTGGAGACAAATCATTTCACATATACAGGTATGGAAACTTTAATAAAAACTTGTTTAAATGTAAATATAAGCTACAAGTTATAAGTTGTAAAGAGAAGAGATGAGAAGAGAAGAGGGGGAAAATAGAAGAGAAGACGAGAAGAAGAGGAGAGGATAATAGAAAGAAACGAAGAAGAGAGAAGTCTAGATTTAATTGTGTTGACTTCTTCTTATATTATATATAAAGTTCTTTAAATCATGAAATTACAGAACAGCCCTTTATATGGGTCAACCATTCTGATAGGCCAATAACACTCTAATAGACCACACAACACTCTCCCTTAAGCTGGAGTATATAGGCCCAGCTTGTTACAAATTAAATCATTTCTTGACCTTCCCACCGACTTAGGCCTCGTTTGGCTGCCATTTTGGGAATGCATTCCACGACTTGGAATGAGTTCCCGTCAGTAGAATGAGTTCTCATAGATAAATGGTCGTTTGGTTAGCAAAGGCAGAATGAGTTCTCCCAGAATGAGAATGAGAAAGTACCCTTCATCACCCCATCACCTCCAACCCTGATTTTAGATTTTAGTAATGAGTTTTGAGTAAACATTTTATACAATTCACTATCAAACATTTAATTTAAGTATTGATTAAATACAGTTCAAAATACCTATCTATAACTTAACATATGCATTAGAGAACAAGTAAAATTTATTACATGTGAAACTAAATCTGAAATAACTAAACTAACATCAATTTTATAGATATCAGTTCCCACACAAGTAAACATTTTTCTGAAATCTCATACAGGGTATATGAAATCTCTGAAATCATGGAGGTAATACAAAAACCTTCATGGTTATTACTTACCTTAAGCACTGTTTTAGCACATACACACTCCCTTTCCTTCTACTAAACCTCACTCCTTAGCTCCACACCAAGCTCAGAACCTCTGAATTCTTTTTTTACACCTCTCCTCAAATTTCCCTTAGCTCTCCTCAATCCTCGCTTACTTTTCCTTTGATTTTCCCTGCCTTAGCTCCTTTTTCTTCTCCTTTCTGTTCTGAAATTCCTTTACTGTTTTCTCCAGGTAGTTAGTTTAATTTAGTCTATATAAACTTATATCACTTAATTAGGTGATTAGTTTAATTAACCCTTTACTAATCAGTACATTAATAATGATTAGTATTAGTTAAGCTAAATTAGGATTAGTTTAACTAATTTAAATTAGTATTAATTAAACCTACTTATTTTAACATTATCCTCATGGACGTTTGTCTCATTCCCCCTTAGCCCATGCCACAAGTCCTCCTCTAGCCTGAGATACTTTTTGACTCAGGTGGAGTGGCATTTCTGTAAATGTAAAGCTTAATTATAAATGTTACTTTTATTATTATTTACAAGGATGCCATTTACCTTATTTACTTTCATGTCCTTATGTTAGAGTGTATCTCACCTCTAGGATCACCATACTCCTCATCCAATCTGGTGAGCACATCTCAATTATTAATTACTTAATTAAGATTAAGTACTAACTAATTAGTATTAAAAATAAACTAATTTAATTCATTTACACACACACACACATATATATGCACATAGCTTTTAGACATAACAATTAACATTAATATGAATATATATACTAATCAGATAATTACTACATTAAGCATATAATTATTAAGAGGCTAATCATGATTATTAACTAGGATTCAGATCACTACAATTACTTTTCAAGAGGGCCTCTAACATTTTACTGATTCAATCCAATCTCTCTTTCATTTCTTCAAAATCTTTTGGAGAGACTCCAGCTGACTGGTTTCCTTCATGAGTCATCCTTGTTCGGAGTGGATATGGGCTTCGAGGATGCGTTTGTGCCTTCTTTCGCGCAATTTTGAGGCTAAGCAAAGACATAATATCATCTGTAGCAGCTCTCTAGTGCAAGGTGTTCTCTTAACTTGAGCCCCTTAGTTGCTTCAGTTTGGATGGATGAGAATGGCAGCAGAGCAAAGTTCAGATAGAGCAAATTTGAGGGTTGTTGAAAAGTAGAGACGGCTGAGTGAGGAGTGTTGTGAGTGCAGAAAAACAAGGGAGCCGTGAATGGAGGAGAGATGGAAGGAGAGAGTAAAAAAAAGGTGCGTAGGGTGTGCTGTGCGTGGTTAGAAGGGTAGTGAGTGTGTGGGCTGCTGTTGCGCAAAAGAGATGAGGAAGAGAAGTGGGAAAAACGGAAGAGGGGCTGCTGGAGTTGCAGTCGAAGGAGGAGGAAGGAGAAGGTGGGTTTGTTGGTTTGGGTTATTTGCTAACGTGCACCTCCTTTCCAAAACCTTTTTTTTTCTCAAAACAAGTTTATTTTTTACTCTAAAACTTACTCCCCCCTGTTGAACGAACCTCTTTACTCTTTTGTAATTGATTTTGATTTCTTTCCTAATACCAATAAACTATCTTCTCTCATTCAATCCCTATATTCTTTCCATAATTTAAGTATATCCTAATTTACAATCTAATACCACCTCTTCCTAACCTAACGAGACTCCTATTGACTCACTAAAACTCCTAACCTCATCCTAACACTAACTAACGTCTCAAAATGGGTTTCCTAAAACTAATATAATTGAACTAACTCTAAACCTATTTTATCTCATCACATCCTATCCATTTTTATCCCCAAATTATTCAATTTGATTTTTGTATTCATCCCATTAATTTTTTTATTTCATTCAATTATACAAAACTCATTTAAATAAATTTTTAACGAATCTCACTAATTTTCAAAAACTAAAAATAACAAATATACCCTTTTTTATTTCTGATTTCAGAATTTGACAAATTTATAATCATTTGGAAGGATTTTGCATGAAAAGACAAAATCCGAAATCAAAATATTTTTTCGACCTATAAAAATCACATATTTGAACAAAAAGAATACAACGGGTACAATGGTACATACAATTCTGAACCTAGACAATATTATACTTGTTGGAAAACATTTTTCAGTCTTAAACTCAGATTTGAGCTCAGAAATGGACTTTGGATGGAAAATTGCCAAGTGGGGCCCACTTAGGGTATTTTGGTAATCTCACAAATTTTGGAATTTCAAGGGGAATTACGACTTAAAGGGATTTGGATTAGGAATAGAGATGAGCAGAGATAGAAAGTCACTAAGATCAAGCCTCCAGGAGTTACAAAGATCAAAGAACCTCTTTAGTGCAAATTGGGGTGTCTGCACATACGATTATACGAAGTAGAAGAGCCGATTGGCAAGTGAGAAAATTCACTTATAATCTGCCATTACAATATGAAGCTGAGGCAGAAGATGTTAGAGAACGAGATTGGATCCGTCTTGCCACGAGATCCACTGGATTTGATTTATGGAGTTTCAGATAATGAGAATGACCCACTTAATGCGTGGGTTAGGCCTTCTGAGATTGATCAGCTCGACGATAGCCCTAATCCTGACATTGCTCGAGCTGCTACTGGTATGGGGATTGTTGTGGTGCAGTGTGGGAGACAGATGTAGGGCAGTTAGTGGAGATTCCTTTCCAACTCGCCATTGGCATCACTATTCAGATGGTATTTCAGACTTTGGATATATGTCGTATTCCAATCATATTTAAGAATTCCGATCATATATCAGATTTAAAATTTGAATCGTATTTCAGATTCCAAAGTTAAATCATACATCGGATTCAAAATTCGAATTGTATTTTAGATTTCAAAGTCAAATATTCAAAAATCGATCGTATATCAGAAAACCAAATAGAAAATCCAATTCAAAACTTTGAAGTCTCAAAATTCAGATGCAAAACCCCAGTTCAGAATTCAAATATTTAGAAGTTTTGAAATCTGTTAAGTAACCACTTACTCTTAAAGCTTAAACTGTTAGAGAACTGTACAACAATGTATATCAAATGGTTCAACACCCCCCGCACATGCAGGCTACGCACAGGAACAACGCATCCGTGGAGGAACACAGGGCACCGAGGCAAACACACATCACACACCCACAAGGAAACAACACATCCGTGGGAGAACAACCACCCAAACACATACCCCCGGGATTCAAACACTCAACCTCCTGCTTTAATACCATGTTAAGTAACCACTTACTCTAAAGGCTTAAGCTGTTAGAGAACGGTACAACAATGTATATCAAATGGTTCAACAAAGTCTAAACAGATCCCATACTTCAGAATTCAAATATTTAGAAGTTCAAAAATACAATTAGAAATCCTATTTCAGACTTCAATTTTAGAAGTTGTGAAACCGAACAGAAGCCATAATTCAGAATTCAATTATTTTACAATCTCGGAAATCCCAATAGAAACCGTATTTCAGAATTCAAAAACTTAGAAGCTCAGAAATCAAAATAGAAACTGTCATTCAGAATTCAAATATTTAGAATCTTAGAAATATTAGTAGAAACCCTAATTCAAACCCAATTAACTTAGGTTAGGTACTTACAGTTGTATTCAGTCCAAACACGTCAATCCTTAAGCTGTCCAACAAATTATGAACACGAATGCACAAGTTCCTTATTTTCCATCCATTTCTCTTCTCCTCTTCCTAAGATTTTCATTCTCTTAGCTTCCATAGCTCATAAGAACTGTCTTAGTTCTCTCAGATTTTAGGTTCTTATATAGGTTTGCTAGCAGCATGGGGTGTCCTAACTAGGGTCATGTGTCAACACATTAACGAAAGGGCAGATTAGGTGTCAACATATGGTGTCAAAGTCATGCAAGTAGGTGCTAGGCATCATGCATGTAGATGCTAGGTATCATGCCTATGGTGCTGAGTGTCATTAACAGGTACTAGTTGTCATGCATATAGGTGTTAGGTCTCATGCATGTGCTGCTTGCTGTCATGTACTTGGATGTTAGGTGCCATGCATGTGGTGTTAGCTAACATGCATGAAGGTGTTAGGTGTCATACATGTGGTGCTAGTAATTTTTCTCTTTAGCCCTTGCATATATTACTTATTACAATAAAACCGCATTCCTTTTTACAATTTAGTCCCTAGCATATATTACTTATTACCATAAATCTCAGTTATTTACATTCGAGCTTTACAAAGCTTGTCTATCTACATTTTGGGTCCTTACATAAGTAATGGCCAACTATTTGGATGACTAATGGACCATTAACTTCTAACATTTTTTTTTTCTATTTTTAAATCATTTTTAGAAAATTTTAACCTTTCCTAACATTGATTTATTTTCTAATATTTTTCAGAACTTTAAAAAAAAAAAAATCGTATTTTTAATACTTTCCATTATTTTTAAAATAAAAATGGTTATTTAATTTTTTTAATATATTTTTGTACTTTTATTATCATTTAAATTAAGAAATGATTATAGATTAACTACTGGCTAACTACTTTGATGAGTAATTGGCAGTTAACCTTTTCTAGCATTTGAATTTATTTAATATTTTTTAGAACTTTTTTAAAAAAATTCATATTTTTAATACTTTCCATTATTTTTAAAATAAAAATCAAGTAATTGTCTAATTACTTGTTAAAACATTGGCCAAATTAATTAAATTTTCATTACTAAATTTTCTAGCAAATGTTACATTCTTTATTCGTAGCATAATATTTTTTATAATTATATATTTTTAATAAATTTTTTGAGTTAAAGAATTAAAAAACATAAATGTTTATCAGATAATCAAAGTAACAGCACCCATCGATAGATCTGTGTTATTACACAACATATATTAATTTCGCATGGTTTGAATGGTTAAAAATTAGAAGAAAACATGTTAACCTCGAACACGTCTTCTAATGATCCACCTAACGCTTCAAATTTTTGAAAAATTTGTGTTCGAGTGCTTTTGATTCACAAAACACTGAAAAGAACTGGAGAAAATGGGGTTTTGGGTAGAAAATGGGAGGGGAATGTCGCCGAAATGGGGCGACATTTTCCTCAACTTAAGCTTTTATAAGGAAAAATTAAAGTCATGCAAACTTCCACCATGTCGTTGAAATGTTCGGCGACATTCTTGAATGTAAGGAAATCAATGATTCTATCAATTATTTTGTGTCAGTGGCCATGGAAATGGCGAAACTTCAGCATGCTGTCGAAATTCAAAACACTGTTTTGGATGAATGGTGTTGAGAAAGCAGTGTTTTAAATTTCGGTGGAGAAATTTCTCCCAACTTGAGGGAAAAGTGGGAAAATTATCCCCAAATGCTTGAATTCGAGACTTAAACTTTTTATGCTTAAATAAGTGATAAATAGTTCAAAATATATCAGAAATATGATAAAAAATTATATAGATAATTAACATCATCTAATGAGAGAAGTTTTCATACATGCTATCAAGTGTCAACGGGCAACATTAAGTATAGATGATGTAAATAACATAATGCAAATGAACATAAAAGTCATAAATGTCATAAAGTTTATTAATAACAAGGATAAAATTCCTCGTGTTGGCGACATGTCACCGAAATGTCGCTAGCCATGCCTGATGACACCGACATAAAAACCTTGCCACCATATCACTGACGTTTCGGCGATATGATGGAATTGCACTCATGTTGACAGAAAATTAATATTTTTAAAAAAAAATTAAATATACATTATACATACACACACACACACATATATATAAATTATTATGCTATGAATAACTAATGTAAATCTAATTAAAAATTTTAATAAAAAGTTAATTAATTTGGCCAATTATTCTAACTACTAATTGGCCAATTAATTAGTTAATTATATAATATGTTTTTAATTATAGAGTTATTTGGCTTTTATTTTCATTTTCATTGTATATTTCTTTGTTCCATGTTGATGATATTTAGTCATGGTGGCCTTGATATGTGCAATATGAATCTATTTTATCATATATTGAGTTCTTTTCTAGTCATTATCTCTTATTTAAATCTTTATAAAACTTTACACTTTTATTTAATCATTAAGGCATTATATCTCTATATTTTACCTACATAGTGCGCATAGCCATACTTGCATATATATATATATATATATATCGGCTTTGTTAGGTGTATTTTACTCATTTAAACACCCTAGAACTTTGAAACCAAAATTCCAACTTTTTTCTTTGAGTTTGCGAAATGTTTCACCATCTCAAAAAAATTTCACTAGGTCCCCTTGGTGAAATTTCCCTCGAAATTGAAATGTATAACCTTGTGAGAAAGTGCTTATCAATTTTAGAGTTCCATAAACCTGCCAAAAGAGAAAGAATGGTTTACTATTGAAGGATTGGAAAGTGCGTGCCACCATGCCTAGAGCTAGCGATTTGTGTCCTTGCTCACCAACCTACCGCATTAAAACAGGTTTTGGATGAGGTTTTTACAAGTGGTTGGTTGCATGTCAACCCGTTTATAACCCATAAATAAAAGGTTTGGGTTCTTGTTTGGTTTTTGACTTGTGGAACCCAGCTAATCTATTTAGCTCCCTATTTATGCATATATTTTCAATATTAAAAATGTATATTTTATTATTTGCATATTGAAATATATATTTATGTATTATTTTTATTTATATGGAGTAAATTAAAAAGGAGTTAAACGGGTTATATGGGTAGAGGTGGTTCTTGACCCATGTAATTAAAAAGGAGTTACACATGGTTCTGGTGTATGTTCATGTTAAAAAAGAAATGATTGGCATATTTTATTCTTTTCATGTGATATCTTTCTGTACTGATGGTAATGCATTACTCTTCATCACTTGCTTTGGAACTTTCCTTGGGAAATGTTTGGTTGCATGTCTCAATTTCAGTAAATACGCTTAGACTGCTGTATCGGTTGGACAATGCTATTATTTAGATACCTTCAAAGTTGAATTGGAAATAAAATGTTGTAAATCTTTACAGGAATGTGACTATCTCAGAGCAATTGCTATGCCTCGTCTTCATATTTCCACTGTTGTGGATTCCAAAACTGGGAAGGCATGTATGCCAATGCATCCTGCTTATTTTTAAAGTAGCATGGTGATTGAATCAGTTTCTTGACATTTCATGGTCCACAAATCTGTATGTTGGCTAATATTCAGTTTTAAGTATTCAGTTGTTTCTGTTCCTCTTTCCATGATGGCTTCGTTAGGTAGCTTAATTATGCTGGTTCACTTGATACATGCTTTTGTCAGTGTGACATTTCAGTGTAATGATTTTAGTTTGATTATGTATAAGTATTTATCTGTGTTTCCTTTCTGCTTTGACATAGTTCACTAGACACTATTATGTCACAAGACATTCTGATACTTGTCAGTGATATATTAAATTCTTAAGAACTAAAGTTTTATTTCATGGTATTTTTTTCATTTTCTGCTGTAGAGGAAGAGAGGAAAAATGTTATTGGAAAATTATCAGGAAGAACACTTTTTAAAAGCAATTAGAAAGTAGGTTTGGACAGCTCTAGTTTATCAGACCTGAGTAATTTGTTGTTGTAACTACCATTTTGCTCTTCGTCTTCAATGACCCAAAGAAACATGTACCTAGAAAAATCTTTTGTGACAGGAAAATTAAGTGGTTTCGGGCAGTTAGTCCCAGTGATCTTGTTGATCCATAACATACATATCCTCTCCCATTCTACTGGTTGAGATTACTGTTGCTGCCCTAGGCAAAGATGCTGAAACTTTTGTCCGAGATAATTGAGGCTGGCTTTGTTAAAGCAATGTTTATATGTTCCTGCATTGAGGTATAATTGTATGTCACACCAGAGTAGTATACTCCCAGTTACAACGATCATGAGTATTTTCCATGGCACACCCAAATCTTCCTAAGTTCATCACACTATTCAAATATCTACATTAAAGGATAAATTTCATTAAAGAAAATCCTTTAGCTAAGCAAATTGAAAATCTGTCAGTTTTAACATTCATGTACAGAAGATGAAGCCTGTGCACAAATTCCAATCAGTAACTAACAGTGTCCATAGTCTGAAGCAAAATAAAATACTGGTATAAGACTCTTAATTTAGGGATTGGTCTAAATGCTTGAGTGTCATAAATTTAATCAAACAGTTTGTCTTTTCAGCTCAAAACTGTTTCCTGGTCCTTCTTGAGAAAATATTGACTTTGCAGTACTTGTCCTATTTTTTGTTTGGGGGTGAGGGTTGAGGGGGACCCCTTCCCGTTTATTAATTTGGTAAAAAATAGGTACACCTTGACAGAGGGGGACATATGAACCTTACCCCTTGAAAATACTATACACGAATGTAGGCCTTGGTGCTAAATGCATGTAGGATGAAAACCATTTATAAATCATGGTTTCCTTACAATAAGATGCAAGTACTTACATAATTAAGAACCTCGAAAAGAATACAAGCCAATTCTATCAAGGCGTAGTAGAGTGTTGTAGTGTACTCTTGATTGTCTGCACCCTTGTTTGCAAAAATTCTGCTACTTGCCTTCTCGGTACGAGTTCACAAAGATGTTGTTACGAGTTTCTGGATCTCAAGAACCCAGAATTTTATACAACAAGGACAACTTGACTTCTTTAAAATAAATCTACAAGCACCTTAGAGTCACTTTCAGTAATAAAGTTCTGCAGGCCAAAGGATGATATATATTGAAGACCATCATAAAGAGCTCTGGTTTCAGCCATCAGATTTGTATCGACTCCATAAAAGTGATGAAATCCAAAGATGAAGCTCCCGTTGTCATCATGAAGGATACCTCCTCTAACATTAATACCTAGATTGCCTCTCGAAGTCCCATCTCTATTTAACTTTACAATGCTAGCAGCTAACTTTTTCAAATTAACAAATGCCCCCAGTTTAGGGGAAGGTTGTTTTGGAAGAATTCTTAGAGCTACTAAAGCAAGGATCCCAAACCAATTGGACTTGCTGTTCGCTGGACATTGAGAAACAGGCTCGTGAATCCAATTCCAAGTAGACACTTGCATAGTAATACGATATGAGTCCACTTCTTTATCCTATGAAATATGCCGATTTCTTTCAAGCTAATCTCCCAGAAAATAATATTTGGAATGATACCCAACAAAAAAGAAAATTGAGTCTTACCACATGCACGAGGTATCCAAAGAAGAAGACGATCCTTGATTGATTGATTGTGATTAATTTGAATATCACAAATATTATAAAAATGTCCATATCTGGATTGCAACATTCCCTTAGATAAAAAAGATGTTGAGTATTTTCCCCATTAGATTCATACATGATCTACACCTTGAGGCAAGGTGTATAACTCTTCTTGGAATTTTCAGGTCAGTGAGAAGACCATTACAGAGAAGTTGGAGATACAATTACTGATGAGATTCCAAAAGTGACTAACAAAATTGTGATCTCTATCTAAAGTGTTAAAGAGTTAGGAGTAACATGCAGTCTCACAATTTCCTTAAAGAAATTATTAGCAATATGTTGAAATGATCCATTTTAGATAATGGATCCATAGGAATAAAAATTTAGGCCATACTGTGTTGCGTTCTACATAACCCAAGAAAAAATCCATGCTGATATTTGTCCATGGGGAAGTTGGAACAAGTAACAACATGTGCAATCTACATTAGTAGCCCCTCCCTTTTGCATTTGGCATGTTTGACACAGCTCCACGAGTCTATTCATGTCTTGCTTTAGTTTAGGCTAAAAGCACTCAGCCTCAACTAAAGTCGATCTTTAGTCCTTGCTAAAGCATCTTTGTCCATGGAACTCCTTAATAATCTTTTCTTGCAATGAACAATTTGGAGTTTATAGTTGTTCCCTCTGAATGGGAACCATCCAGAACACAGTAATCATCCCCCACCTCGGTAATGACTTACTTCAAAATGGGCCCAAAATAAACTCGTCTGTGTAACGACCCTGAAAGTGGGAGTCCGACAACCTTTCCTTGCAGTGGTTAGCAAAGAAGATTGCCTACTCAACGCATCTACTACTACATGGTTAAAGACTTCCGCTTTGTGCCTCAAAGTGAATGTAAACTCCTGTAAATAAGACACCTAACTGCTATTTCATCAACTTAAGTCTTGCTTCCTATTAAGATATTTCAAAGCTTCATAGTCTGAACATAAAACAAACTCCCGTTGGACAAGAGAATGCTTCCAATACTGCAGAGTCTGTACAACAGCATGGAGTTCAATGTCTTAAGTTCAATATTGGAGTCTTGCACACTAAGCTTCTCGCTAAAATATGAAACAAACTTTCTCTCTTGACTCAATAGTGCTCCAATGCAGACCCGTGATGCATCACAGTCCACATCAAACACATTTTTGAAATCTGGTGGAGCCAAAATTGGTGAAGTTGACAACTTCATCTTAATAACACTAAAGTTGCATGTTCTTCTGCCAACCATTTGAATACTCCTTTTCATGCATTCTGCAATTGGCGTCACTATAGAACTGGAATTGTAGATAAAATGCCGATAAAAGAAGCCAGGCAATCAAAATTTTGAAGATCCCCCACTAGAAGGTCTAGGCCAATCAAGGATTGCCTTTGCCTCTGATTGATTAGCATGAACACCTGCATAAGAAACTTCATAACCTAAGAAGATAACACAATCAATCATAAAATGGAGCTTCTTAAGATTGATATATGCTCCTTTTATAAAATGCTCTACACTTCTCATAGATTTTACTTGTGCATGCCAGTGGAAGGGCTGGGTTGTAAACAAGAATATCATCAAAATAGAGAACTGCATTAATAATAGGTTTGGCACATGATTGATAGAACTACAAACTTGCCCATGATAGGTTTTAAGTTTCAAGAAATCGAATTGCATCACCAACCACACATGTAACTGCTCTTGCGTCTTAAATGTGGTTTTTTACTCGTCACCTGGCCAAATACGAATTTGAT
>JAUPMG010250559.1:0-19354 GCA_031762675.1 Pachysandra terminalis
AAAGGGTACCCAAGGCAAAATTTGGGTACCCATGCTTAATTAGCCAAATGATACACAAGGCTTAGCATGTAAGCCTTGGGTACCCCCACCACAACCAAATACACTCCCTCGCACCTCACCACCATGCCCCACACGCACAAACACCACTTTAGCCCCTATGTGGGCATTTTCACAATCCTTTGGAGAGTACCCAAGACATATAAGGCCATTTGAAACCAACTGTGTTTTGTTTGGCTTTGCTTTCTTTTGCCTGTGGTACCCCAAATTAAGCCTTGGATACCCCTATGCTTAATTAGCCAAAGGGTACCCAAGGCTTACCATATAAGCCTTCGATACCCCCACACCACACCCAAATACACCCCTCACACCTCACCACCATGCCCCGCACACACAAACACCACCTTAGCCCCTATGTGGGTCTTTCCACAACCCTTTGGAGGGTACCCAAGACATACAAGGCCATTTCAAGCCAGTTATTTCTTTACTGGCTTTTTTTTGCCTTGGGTACCCCAAAATAAGCCTTAAGGTAGGTACCTAAGGCAAAATTTGGGTACCCCATGCTTAATTAGCCAAAGGGTACACAAGGCTTAACATGTAAGCAATGGGTACCCCCACCACACACAAATACACTCTATCACACTTCACCATCATGCCCCACACACACAAACACCACCTTAGCCCTTATGTGGGCCTTTCCACAACCCTTTTGGAGGGTACTTAAGGCATATAAGGCAATTTCAAACCAACTGTTTTTTTTTTTTTTTTTCTTTTTTTTGCCTTGGATACCCTTTAGTACCTCATGCTTAATTAGCCAAATGACACACAAGGCTTAACATGTAAGCCTTGAGTAACCCCGACCACAACCAAATACGCTCCCTCACACCTCACCACCATAGCCCCTATGTGGGCCTTTTCACAACTTTTTGGTGGGTACCCAAGACATATAAGTTCATTTAAAACCAACTGCGTTTTATTTTTTGCTTTTTTCTGCCTTAGGTACCCCAAAATAAGCCTTGGGAACTCTGTAAAGGGTACCAAAGGCAAAATTTGGGTACCCCATGCTTAATTAGCCAAATGATACACAAGGCTTAGCATGTAAACCTTGGGTACCCCCCACCACAACCAAAGACACTCCCTCACACCTCACCACCATGCCTCACACACACAAACACCACTTACCCCCTATGTGGGCATTTTCACAATCCTTTGGAGGGTACCCAATGCATATAAGGCCATTTGAAACCAACTGTGTTTTGTTTTTATTTTTTTTACCTATGGTACCCCAAATTAAGCCTTGGGTAGCCCTATGCTTAATTAGCCAAAGGGTACCCAAGGCTTATCATATAAGTCTTTGATACCCCACACCACACCCAAATACACCCTCATACCTCACCACCATGCCCCCCACACACAAACATCACCTTAGCCCTTATGTGGGCCTTTCCACAACCCTTTGGAGGGTACCCAAGGCTTAAATTTTAAACCTGATTTTTTTTTTACCTGGGGTACCCCAAATTAAGCCTTTACAGGGTGCCCAAGGCAAATTTTGGATACCCCATGCTTAATTAGCCTAAAGGTACCCAAGGCTTACCTTGAATACCCTACATCACACCGAAATATACCCCCTCACACCTCACCACCATGCCCCACACACACAAACACCACCTTAGCCCCTGTGTGCGCCTTTCCCAATCTTTTGGAAGGTACCTAAGACTTAAATTTTAAACCTGAAATTTTTTTATAAGGGGTACCCAAGACAAAATTTGAGTACCCCAAGCTTAATTAGCCAAAGGGTACCCAGGCTTAATTGTGGGGGGTTGAAGTTGGGAGTTATGGGAGTACTCAAAGCTTAAATGTTAAGCATTGGGTACCCCATTCTTGAAAACATACAGGGTACCAAGGCTTATATAATATCTTAAGCCTTGAATACCCATTCTTAAGGCTATGGGTACCCTTTGAATCATTAACCTTAGGTACACAATGCTAACGAAGGGGTACCCTTAGAATTTATATTTCCATCTTTCATTAACCTTGGGTACACAATGCTAACGAGGGTACCTTTAGGATTTATATTTCCATCTTTCATTGTTGTAAGTTTGGGTATCCTGATGCTATTTTTCTTTTTCTCTTATTATTTTTCTTATTTTTGTATTTATTGAACAACAGCTTCAAAGTTGTGTTGATAATGATGCAGATACTCTCTTCTTTATAATATTGATGTTGTTGAAACTGAGAATGTGGAGCTCAGAATAAGTTTGAAAATTTGCAGAAAAACAAAAGCAACCAAAATGACACAGATAAATAAAAATGAAAACATCGTTAACGACGTTAATTTTATTTTTGAATATAACATGTGCCCTTCCACCTTGCCTTTGGTACCACTTTAGTATCACGTGACAACAATTAACAGGTGCTGTATGAATTGATGCAAGTCTTAAACTGATGCGAGCTCCAAACAAAACTGAACAGTGACTGACAACTTCTTTCTACAACAATGGGTGCTGTATAAATTGATGCAAGTCTTAAACTGATGCGAGTTCCAAACAAAACTGAACAGTGACTGACAACTTCTTTCTACAACAATGGGTGCTGTATAAATTGATGCAAGTCTTAAGCTGATGCGAGCTCCAAACAAAACTGAACAGTGACTGACAACTTCTTTCTTCTCCAAGAATGGTATATGACATTGATGGTTGATAATAATTATTTCTGCAGCTTCTCACCAAAAGAGAATATTGTTTACTACTATTAATATCATGTGCCGCTTCTCACCAAAAGAGAATATTGTTTACTATACTATTAATATCATGTGCCAAGCAAAGGAAAACCATGTTTGAAGTTCCTACCCAAAAAATAAAACTAGGTTGGAGGACAGATGAATCCACCGTACAAGAGTAGTTTTGTTCTGTTTCTCAACCACCACAAGATATCGTAAAGCAGTCAATAATCCAAAAAAGAGGACCGAAACCAGTAAATCTTCTGTTCAGTTACTGCACAGAACCCATACAGTGTAGTACAAAAACCCTGAAAAAGAAGTTATCAACAAAATCCCATCACCATTCGTCCACCTGTCTCTCCTCTCCACCGCTCCGTACTCCCCCTAAAGCAACATTTCTCCTTCCCCACCAACCCACATCCACTACCCCTCTTTCTCTCTCCTAACAAAACTCAGCTCCAACCAAAATTAACCCCTCTTCATTATCAAAATAAAATAAAATCCTCCACAATCTTGAAGATTTATTGAGAACAGATGTTCGTACCTCTACAATCTTTGAAGGTTTATGAAGAACGGATAACATACCAACTCAGATCTACTATGTATGATTACAAGATCACGCACAATAACACCTATACTCAAATGACCAAATTAAGCAATCTTGATATCAAGAAGAAAAGAAGACGAGTTAGGGGAGATTTTCTAAGACTGAATTCTCCAAAATGAATACTTATTGGAAAAATAGGGAGAAGTCTTTTATACTCAATTTATGATTCTATCTCCTTAATCTTGTTACGAGATGAAGTCCAAGTCACACTTGATCTTAAAACCAAGCATAGATTTAACCCAACACAAACAAGTCCAAGTCACACTTGATCTTAAAACCAAGCATAGATTTAACCCAACACAAACAATAGAGGAATTCACATAGCATTCAGTTGCAAATCTTCTTTGAGCATACGATACCTTTAAACATTTCAAAAAAAAAAAAAGATGAGAGAGAGAGAGAGAGAGAGAGAGAAATTAAAGGGGAAAAAGAAAAAGACAAACGGTATAACTAGAATTAGTTAAAAGCATTTTCTAGCAAAAGTATTTACAGTTATGTCAAGGTAAGGAGCTTCCGAACCGGTTTTCAACGACCCAAACTGAGAGCAGCTTTGACGTCCAACCTCCATGCAAGCCCTCCATCATCCATTCTCCACACATCACAAGGCACCGTCAATGAGTTCCTCTCCTTCCCACACGTGTACTGCAGCCTCACCCTGCACGCGAATGCTGGGTAAGTCACAGGCAACCTCTGCCTCATCACCAACCACACCATCATCTCTCCTCCGCCCCCCTCACGATCATCAACACCACCCTGACCCGGACCCACCACCATCTCCTTGTACGCTTCGTTCGTCCACCTCACCCTGTTTAAACCGTCCGATATGAAGGAAGGACACGCGTCAACATCAAGGCTCTTCCTCTTCTCCTCGTCCGTACTCCCTAATCCACCACCGTCTAACCATGCATCCGTCACGCACTCCATCGTCACACACGATAACACTACTCTCACCGTCTGCGGCATCACCACGCTGCCATCTGTCACCAAACCTAACCCTAGCATGTTACTATTATTACTATTCAGGTTCATCCAACTCGGTAGGTACTGAACTCCCATCGCCGTCGCCGTTGCCTCCGCCGTCGCCCTCGCCTCCTCCGTCGTCGTCTTTTCTGTTGGTATCGGATTGAGATCGGACGATGATCTTCTGACCGGCGTGTCTTTCCGATCTGGAGTCTCGGGCAACAGAGGCGGCGTTTTGATCGCCGTCTCTTTGAAACCGTATTTCTTCTCCGCTGCCGGAGAATATCTCCGGCTCTTTCTGCTGCATCGTTTGTTCCTATCTCTAACGTATCTTCTCTTCGTTCTTCCGGTTCTAGCGAGTACGCCGTTGTTGTTGTTGTTGTCCGGCTTCGATCCGCCGGAAACCGAGCCTCCACAAGCAGGTTTTGGCGCGATCGGACGGAATCTGAGCATTATCCGGTCGACCTTCTCCGTTTCGTAAGCACCGCCGGCGTACCGTGCGATGCAACATCCCCCTCTTCCGTCCATTCTCTCTCTCCCTCTCTCTATCCTTTTTTCTCTCTACCGAAACGCACTTAATACAACACCGTGACTTAAAACCCGATATTTATAGAAAACGTACGGTCGCCGCGTGTGAAATGTGACACGTGTGTAGGCGAGAGAACGAACAGCGCAGAGAGGTGATTGGTTGAAAGTGAGACGTGGCTTTATCGAAGAGCTGCGCCACGTGACAGAAAAGGATCGGACGAATGAGCGGATTTGATTGGGCCCCGCTTCGCAGCCAATGAGAACTCGAAACGTGTCCGGGACATTGGCTCTAAAAGAGGAGTGGGGGAGCGTGATCAGGTGTAGATGCTCACACCAAGATTGTTTGTGGAAACCAAGGAGAGGTTGTCAAGAGCCGGCGTCATTGTCACGTGCCTGTAACACCTCAAACGCAGTCCGTTTCTTTTGCTGACAATTGTATGTAGATCCCTTAGGTTTTCGAAACTAGAATTATACCCTTAGTCTTATACCTCATGGAGTCGAGTGACGACATTGAGTTATAGACTGATATACCTCTTATAAAAGACCGTATGTCTAAATATCCCTTTTAGATCTTAACAAAAAAGACTAAATCTGATTTGAATTAAAAAGTAAAAAAATAATAATAAATTAAAATAATTATCTAAAAAGTAAATATGTACATTAGTTGATATAAAGGTCATTCAATTTTTTATATGGGGATATATTAGTCAATGATTCTGTATTGCTAATTGACTAATCCCTTTATGGTTTCAGACAAAGGGTATCATTGTAGTTTCAAAAACCTTAGGAGTCTAACCTAACTCACCAATATGCTAAGTGGGTGTGGGAGCAAAAGCACAAAAACATTAAACTTAAAAATAACTTGTGGTCCATAACACATACAGAGCATCTATATATATATACACACAAATTATATTTTTTTATTCAAAAATACAGTTCAAAATAAATATTTATCAACTTAATTTAACCTTTTTTGAAAATAAAACCTATTTATTTTTAGTAATTTTCTAAAACCCTCACTCAAAACTAACAAAAATATCTGTTCTTTTTTTCAAATTTTAACCCCTAAATGATTTGAAAGTATCTCAAATTCAACATTTTCTATATTCTAATCCACAGACCTATTTTTTAAATTTGTCGATTTAAAAAATCAAATCCTCGTATTAGTGACGTTTTTTTAACTCTGAATCCGTATTCTGAGATTAATGATTATGTAACTTAGGGTCAAACTGTAATTGTCAAAAACCTTGGGGTTAAAGTATAACTTTCTCTAAATTTTTCAAAACTAACTAATCGTTAACGCCGTTAACCTTGTGGAAGAGCGCTTGAGTTACTTAACACGTGGCACATTCTTCTTGGTTCAAACAGCTATAAATGAGTAGAGCTGCTCACACCGAATCGGAATTCCAAAAGCAACAGGTAAGCTGTCCTCGGTCGACGTGTAAGTATATTGTGGAAAGCTTTATGGTGGTGGTTCCAGAAAGTGGACACATGGACGTTTTTGGATAGAAAACGAGTCCAACGTTTCATGGTTTCTATAATTAGCAGGATAGAATGAAGCCACGTGGACGGCCGGATAACGACAGGGATCTTCTGCGAGATCGTTGACGTCAGCGTTGAGGAACGATCTTTTCCCTCCCTTGCTTCCGAGATTGGGGAACGAAAGAGACTTGGCTTCTCTTCTTTTTTTACTTTTTTTAAATACGGAATTACCCTCACTGTTTCGATAAATTAGGAAAGAGCCCCCGAGCCATGTAGAGATGATTGTTTTTTGAACCTTTCGTATTCCATAATTAGAACTCACAAGTTGATCTTGTCGGCTTATTTAAGTAAATAAAATAACCCTGTCGAGTTTGAAATAGCCAATTTAAAATTTCTAATGAATATAACCTTTTTTAAAGGTTAATTACACTTACACTCCCTCAATTTTCTGATAACTGCAAACACGTCCTTTGTACTTTTCTTCTTTATTTTTTTGGGTCTTAAATACGTGGTGTCCCCATACCCACTTAGGTGCGGGACTAATCCACGTTCGGGGCGGGAGCAATTATGATAAATTTTTAGCCACGAGTGCTTCTAATAAGATTTGAACTACAGACTTACCTCGGGAGACGCCCACTTATAACTCTTGAGGTTTTAGACTATGTTATAGAAACCACCCTTTGATTAACTCAATTTTTATTATTTATAAAAATGATTATAAAACATTTTTTTAATAAAATAAATGTTATTTTACATTCATCTACTAATGTTATTCTATTTTAGCATTTATATATATTCATTATATTTGTTATTATTCATATTACTAATGATAGAAACCAATGAGGATACAAAAGTGAAAAAAAAAATTATTGAGAGGGGACAATAAAAAACTCTAGGAAGGACAAAGACAAAATTTTATCAGGACAATTTAATACATGTTAACAAGACAATTTTCAACTTTAAAATTTAAAAAAAAAAAAAAAAACAATTGCCCCACTTGACTCTATGGCCTCATGTTTAGGGCTGACAACGAGCCCAGCTCATCAACTCAGGCGCAGCTTTTGACATCCCAGCTCATCGGCTCAGACACAGCTCGTATAAGCTGAGCTTGGGCTTTAACGAGTTTGAGTAGGCTCCGTTCGGTTTGTATATTAGATTATACGTTTATATTTTTATATCATATATTATGTATTAATATTAAAGACACGTGTTAACATATTATATTATATATAATAATAATTATCAATTATAATATTAATGCATTTGTACTAATCTAAATTTTTTTACGAGTCGAGTTTTTTTTGAAGTCAAAATTTTTATGAATCGAGCTTTTACGAGTCGACAACGTTACTCTTTTGAAATGACCGCTTTACCCTCTCCACTTATCCAAAAAAAAGCTCCCTAAGTTCTTCAAAGATAAAAGAGTAGAAATGGTGAATGTGCTCTTACAGGTTCCTCCACTCTTTTGGCGATTCCCATTTATGTGGGGAAGCAATCAGACTGAGTCAGCTCAAATTGGCTTTTGACAAAAGTTGGATTCGTCGATAACCCAAGTTCAACTCATCCAATAGGATCTACCTACGCTATATGTGGACGCGTATCCTCTGTTATGGGCCCTGTGATATGGGGCTTGATAGGCCGAATATATTCGAGAACAAAATGACAACTTTGCCCTCACTTGCTGTACTTTATGAAAAAAAAAATTATCATTTTACCCTCTATCAGCCCAATATCACGGGGATCATAACAGAAGATCCGCACTCGTCATAAGTCACAACCTGGATGCACAAAATAATTTGGTCTCTCAGTTTCTACCACGTGTCCCCGTAACCACTCGTTCAATATAAAAACAGTGTTTTAGGTTTATTGTAGTAGGCATTTACCATGAAAAATGCCCAAACCCTAACCCTACATTCACAATCCAAGATTCCTAAACAGATTAGATTAGATAATGCCTCGAAGTTTGAAGAGTCAAGGAGGCAATCCAGCTCTTTTCCTGCTAAATGGGTCATACCCACCCAAAAAATAAAAAAAAAATAAAAAAATAAAAAAATTCCAGCATTTTTCTTTTTGGTAATCTTAAAATCCTAAAATAAAATATGAACCGTAAGTCCTAAATATTAAATCTTAAAAAATAATAATAATAAAAATCCTAAAAATTATTAAGAGAGAGAGCGTAACTTTAAAATCTAAAAATCCAACAAAAAAAAAAACAAGAAGAGAAGCTGAACTCTATACCCTAATAACTAAACCTTAAAAAAAAAAAAAAAAAAAAAAACCCTAAAAAAATTAATAATAATAATAAAACCTTAAAACATAAATAAATAAATAAATCTTACGATTGTCATATTTTAAATTTTAGTTATTTTTTATTTTATATTATTATATAAAATAATTTTTATCTGATTTTTTATTTAGTTGAAAATTTTTATCTTTAAAAAAAACTTTAATCAAAGAAGAAAAATCGTTTGAACAAATCTTCAATTAAGTCTATCACTACAAGATATTTTATTGCGGGAGCTTAAATAGGTCTGCACGTGTGACACTCTCATGAGCGAAAGAAATGAGTAAAAGTTAAGAAAGATTACGGTAAAGTTTACACCGTTTGATCTAATGAATTTTAATGAAAAAGGTCAAGATATTGAATCAAAGATGAGAAAGAAGTATTGGGGCCTTTAGTTAGATGGTGATAAGATAGAGTTAGAGGTGAGTCACCTTAAATGACAAAAAATTATAGTTGGCAAGAAGAGATGACATTCAGACAAAGACATATAATAGTTGGGTAGCTTTGAAATTTGCTGCCCTCTTCTCGGGGGGAAAGGAATTATCACTTGGACTTTCTTCAGCTAACACAAGAAATACTCTTTATCTTCTTTATTGTTTTTTTTTTTTTAATTATATAATTTTGTTGTTTACTGATTCATAAATATCTACAAAAAGACCAACCTACCTTTTGTTCTACATAATGTGATTCAGTTTCATGTGTAATGAATGCCATCGGATGCTTGATGTTACACAGAAAGAGAGATTAATGAAAATGACCTCTCTTAGTTTTCAAGCATAAAAGATATATATATATCCATGGTTGGTTCTTCTAAAGATTCCAAGAATATGGTCTAGGATAAAGGATTATAGATAGGGCATATCTCTCTCTCTCTCTCTCTCTCTCTCTCTCTCTCTCACTTTGAAGCTGGAAAAAAGTATGAGAGACCTAACGTCCTGAGCATATTCTCTCTCTTTCTCTCTCTCTTAACTTTGGAGCTTTAAAAAAGTATGAGAGACCTAACATCTTGAGCATATTTACTATTCATGGACTTTATGATGTGAGTTCAGTTGTGTTGACAACACCAAGTAATTTGGGTTACTAAACCCTAACCATTAGGGGTAGGGCGGATTATCCGTCTCTCCTCAGTCACAGGTAACTCATTGTGCAGATCAGTATCATGGAGTTGGGGTGCAGGGGACGGAATCCTCGTGATATAGTAAGGACATATTGGAGATTTGTTTTATATATCGGGTAGGAGTACAAGTTGTAACCCTAATTTATTTTTTACCATACATATTAGGGATTTGCTTTATATATAGAGTAGAAGTATAAGTTGTAACCCTAATTCATTTTTGATATAATGGAAACTTCTTCTCTTCCGTAGACGTAGGCTTTACAAACTACGTATATCTATATACATTGTTTGATCTTCGTTGTTATTGTGTTTATCATTATTGTTTGATCTTGATTAACACCATCCCTAAAATCAAGGTTAGAACTTAGTATGTGACTTAGGGTTGATTGAAAGTACACGTTATATAAAAGGGATCTGACAATCAATCTTTGATTAAACAAAAACAGTTGTAAAAAGTGATTTGGTAAAACCAGATTATCAAACCCACAATGACTTCTTTACCCCATTTGGAATTCTATCCTCAAAACATCTTTCTAAGCCTGATTCAAGATATATAATACTGAAGGACAAACCAGTAATTCCAATAATAGAATATAAAAACTGCAACCTGAATCATATATTAATGGCTCAAGGCATTGATGATGTTCCCTAATCCTACTTTTCAAAAGGGTTCAAAACAATCTTATTTGTTTAGCTTCTATAGCCTTTCATAATCTGAGTTTTAACCATCCAACCAAAACAACCCACACATCAAAGCAATCATACACAAGAAATAATAATAATAATAATAATTTAAAAAAAAAAAAAAAACTTTGGTTCTGTTCTCAAAATCATTCGACTATAACTTAATCTGGAAACAAGCTACCATTCCTCGACATATAATCGTGGCTTGTGGATATCAATTATAATAGTAATAAAACAATGGGATTCAAGCTAAGGTTTTGTGGGGTTCGTTTGAAGGATTCTTCTTTTTCTTTGTGTCGTTTATCGAATGAGTTAGGTTTGTGTTGGCTTTATTACCCAATATAGGAAACAACTGTAACATAGCTTTTGAAGGAAAATAATAAAGAAGATGTAACCAGTTAAGATCCTACAACACATAGAAACGTAAAAAACCCATAGAGTAAGATTTACGCCGTTCGAAAGGGCTCTTCTTAGGTACAGCTTAGCCCTACAGAAGTAAGGGACACCTTTGTACGGACGCATCTTGTGCTAAAGAAAAAATGTTTTATTTAAAAGAAGAGGTACTAGAATTTTGCTTTTCCTTTGGAAATAGTGAAAAGACAAATGAACAAAGCCATGCACGTCTGCACGGCTAATGAGAGTGATGTGTTCGCCACGATTTTGAACAACGACACAGAGGGGTTTTGGTTCATGAATGTATCATAGGTTCTAGGATGCACAAGACTGGAATATTTTTTTTATTTTTTTTGGTCTTAACCACGTGGTGTCCCCACACCCACTTGGGTGTGGGACTAATCCACATTATGGACGGGAGCAATTATGGTAAACCCTTGATCACGAATGCTTCCAGTGGGATTCGAACTCCAGACTTACTTCCGAAGACGCCCACTAGAGCCCAACTTGCTACGAGCTGAGCCACACATCGGTGGTTTACTGGAATATTTTTATCTACTTCTTTTAGTTTGCCCAACTTATACAAGTGATTATTTTAGCTTATAGCTTAGTAAAGCATTTTTCAAAATTAAAAGTGTGTTTAGTAACACCTAACGTGTAAGTGCTTAACCATAAGCAATAGAGGAAGGCTACCCATAAGGAGAAGCTCTCATCACTTATGCGAGAAACAATTTCTAAATTTTAGTAATATTTTTATAATACCTATTCTACCTCTAAACTTTCATAATCACTTAAATAAATGTTATTTATAAACTTTACTAATATTTTCATATGCACTTAAATAAATATATTTACCAAACGCTATTTTCGTCAACAGTTTATTGTTGTTGTGGATAAGCGCTCTCATTGAGCCACTTACCCAACGAGTGCTTATCCAAAAGCACAAGCTGGGCCAAACGCAGCCTTGAAACTTCAACCCAACCCTAACCCAAGCCTCCTTAAAACATCAACCAGATCCTGCCTAACCCAAGCCTCAAAACCAAGTCATAACACCACCGTTCTCAGCCTTGTAAGTTGGTTGTAACTTGTAAGTGAAGTAACAATCCAAACAACAATATATTTTTTTTTTAGCTTGGGACCTTTAGTTCCTGAGCTGGAGAGCCTGCCAGTTAAGCTAACCCGTGTGGGTTAAGAGTGAAATCAATAAAATGGCAAAAGTTATTCTGACCTGCATGACCGAGGTTCGCCGGTGAGATAAAGACCTTGTTGCCACATAAAATGATGAGCACAGTTCAAACTGTTCATCTAATAAGAAATCCTTTATATCATTCAAATAGACAATATCTCAACCCATATAAATCTCACTAATATGAACAATTCAACAAATATGCCTTTGGGACTGATCTTAGTATATAACCTGAGGTTGGCAAAAATTACATGAGAAAAAGTGGGTTCTCCAAATAAGCTTTCATGAACTAGGCACTAAGCCTACTTTTCTCCCTTTTTTACATTTTGTGCCTACCTTTTGAGAGTAGCACACTACAAGTCTATTTTAAAGCAATTTTATGATTTTGGCCTAAATCACTATAACAAATCTTAGCCATTACAAGTTTACCCGCCATTGCATTTTATTTTTTTTTTTTAAATAAAACTTTTTTTCCTTTTCTTTTTTTTGGGTATGTCCGTGCGGATGGTCACTTGACTAATAGTGAGGGCAACATTCATATTTAGCAACTAAAACCATCTTTCATATTTCCTCCACTTCATAAATTTGCTTTTAAGTGGCTAAAATACCTTATAACCAGTAAAAATTCCATAAATGCTAAATTGATGTTTTATTATCAACACAAGATATTTTTTAAAAAAAAAAAAAAAAACTCACTTAGTTATCTAACAAGGGAATTTCATGATAACACAATTTACCCATTAGGTAAAGCTCATCTTTTCCAATGCATGTAGTAAGCTTGAATTTCAAGTTACTCCAAAATTTAAAGTCACGTCTCATATTATTTTTTTTTTATCTGTAAATTTCCTTCACATCAATTATTTCCCAATTCTACCGAGTGAAATTTCCTATTAAAGGTGTGAATTTTCATCTTTAAAACCATGGTCAACCCAGTAAAATTTCCTATTAAAGGTGCGAATTTTTATCTTTAAAACCATGGTCAACCCACCTTTCAACCGGAAACCAAATTAAACTAAGCCAAGTTGAAGTTCAGCCTATCAAATTTTGAGTTGGTTTACCCTAAGTACCACTTGCTAGTGGTCGTCCAAGAATAAAATTGAGTTCCTTTACTAGGGAAAGGGTTGAAAGGGTTGAGAGTGCTAAACTGGATATGGTTTGGCCATCAAGCCTTCAGGAAGAATGATGCTTATGAGATCTTAAAGCTCAAGCACACAAAAACTAGGATTCGTGTGCCTGTTCAACAAGGCAAATGCTATGGCTGCATTTGGCTCAACTTATGCTTTTGGGTAAGTATTTCTGGATAAATGACTCAATGGGAATACTAGTCTACAGCAGCAATAAGTTGCTTATTCTTATTAAAAATAAAAGTTTGGAAAATACTTGTAGTTAAGTGCTTTGTCAGGACAAAATGATAGGAATTATTTTAAAATTTCAAGACAAAATGTTATTTTCAAAGTGTTATTGATGTATTTGAAGCTAAAAAGTATCATTTTTAAGTTTTAGTACTGTTTAGAAAATAACTTATTTTCTAAGTGTTATTGATGTATTTTCAAAGTGTTATTGATCTGTAATGTCTAGACCAACTACCCAATGCAGCCTATGAGCCACTGGCTTCTGAAACCTACGCAATAAAGGGCAAATTATTCCTCTGAAACCAAGATGAGCGATACAGAATCTAAGCTAAGATCAACACTAAGATCCTATTTTAGTTGGAAAGACCCATCATCGTTCAGAAGTCCATGTCCTGCTGACCAGCTTCTTCCTAATTACCTTCTTTTGTTAGTACTAAAAATGTAATATGACACGTCTGTACCTTGTATTTATTGATTTGAATGGAGGAGTCCTATTTAAAAAAATTAATAAAGTACAGGATACTAGGTCATAAATGTAATTTTGTTAAAAGTTAGAACATGAGTAGGTTTGTCTAGAATCTAATGTTGGCTATGAAGTCGTAGTATAAGAATACTAACAGAAAAGCAAAGGGTATATAGCATTCTCAAGAATGGAAGTTTAGGTTGGCATACAAAAGACATTGGCTTTGCAAACTGACCGATAAGAATGTTAGACACTGCTCCGCACTGGTTTCTTCGAATTATTTCTGGGACGAGTCTTCACAAATGCCTTCTCCAAATCCTGATTGGCAAAAGAGAGTTCAGGAAAATCATGGCAGAGAACTAAATAGACCAACTATCTTATACCTACTGAAATATTTGGTTATGACACCAAATGCTGCTAATTTCAACTCTAATTCATACAACTCACAGGTGCTAATTCTTAATACCGAAAAACCAAACATCCAGTTCACCTTGAAAGTATTTTTTCAAAAAGAAGAACGAGAAGAAGAAGAAAGTTCATCTAGCAAGAAACTCTTTCGATCTCAAAAAGAACAAGAAAAATCAAAAGGACATCAGAAGCAATGCTAATATGGTTCTAAGTGTGCGCTGATACCAGGCATATCAGCTGATTCAGCAGTTAATAAACCACATCGACTCACCCAAGTTGTATCATGTTCCAGTCAACACATGTAATACTAACATGTAGTGGTATCAGCCGATACATATTGATGTGTTATTGTGAAACCCAGAATGTGCATAACTCGTTCCTACCTCAACCAATTCATTCTGTCCCTTTGGATTTTTCTACAAATGTTTCGAAACTTGAAGATCGCCAGGCCCCATTTATTATCTTGATTTATATGATCAGAAATAAAATTTTACTGCACTTTTTTTTTTATCAGTAAAAGCAATTTAATAAAATTGGGGATTAATCAAGTTGTCCTTGTTTTGGTACTTAAAGTCATAACGTTAAGATTTATCAAGTTGAAACAAAAATTGGGGATTAATTGATTTGGTCTCGAGGAAAGTCAACTCGTTCTCCTATAACATGTGGATAAACAGTTTGTCCTTGTATTGGTACTTCAAAACAGTCACTGAAGGCACCCATCTAGGGGCCTAGGTGATTCTCCTGCGCTACGCATTAGGCAACTAATCGAGTCTTAACTAGATGCTCACCAAGGCATCTGGCCGCTTAGGTGACAAGCAGCATTGTCTCATTCAAAACTCTTATGGGCCACGGAAAGACCACGATACACCATAACCATCACCAAACAAAAGTTGGCCTCTCACTTTGTCTTTAGGCGGGCACCTAGGGAAGAAAACGAATGGTCACATTCAAAACTCTTATTCACCATGGAACAACCATGTGAGAACACTGTCATCACCAAGCTAGAGCAAGCCTTTCACCTGTGAAGCAATAGATCAAATCTGGAATTGCATACAATTGGACATTACCAGTGAGCAATAACCAGCAGACAAACTCCATCATCATATTCCACTAGCACTCGTCCAGCTACTGAAGTTCTCATATTATCAAGGCCTCACATGTTCACCACGTACTCATCATGGATCAAGCTAGTAATCTAACATCAGTACCATATTAGGCCACCTTTGGCATCCAAGTATCCCTTAAACAGCCTTGGAGCCTTTAGAGTTTCAACCCATGCATTGCAGGGACACCAGTCCATAACATGAATCTTGAACCTTGCTAAAAGAAAACCTGTGCAATTAATGAAACATAGTGCACCAATACCTAGCAACCATGTTCTATTGAACAAATTTATGCCAGGCGTAGCCCCTGAACTTTGCATACCATAATATTTTTTTTTGATGGGTAAAGTATAGCATTGTATTAGTATGCTATAAATTTCTAGCTGTATACAAAAAGTTCCCCACTATACACCAGTATATGAAGAGTATACCCATTACAATCCACACCTCCATGAAGACACAGAAAAAACTAACATAAAATCCCAATCCCCCTTAATACGGTGACATTTAATGAATCAAGTGAGGTGCCCACAACAAGCACAAACCTCATAGCTTAGTCAAGCATGGCAAATCACACACATACAACAAACTCAACCTCCAAGCCCTTACGACATACAATTGCCCCTTTTTCCTTGATCAGTAAATGATCATATTTATGTTACCAAAGGTAAAAGGCAAACCCCCTAAGCCGAATATAGAAAGATCCTAGCCAACCAATACAAAACTGGCTATGCAGACCATTTACAAAATAAGTTTTTTTTTTATCAGTAAAAGAGAACGTTTTATTAATAAGAACTATAGACTATCTGTAAAAATATACATTCCTGTATTAAGGATACCCTTATATTGGTATACAAAACTAATCCCAAAATAAAACCCAAATGCTATCATATTCTTCAAAAAGTGTTCCTTTAAACTCCGAATGAACCGATACCCAAAAAAGTAGAAGGGATAAAGCCTTGTCCACCAGCCTCTGAACAGAAGACTCATTGCCTTAAAAAATCCTGCTGTTCTTTTCACACCAAATCGACCAAGTAATAACAACTGGACAAAAACTCCATAGTAGGGAGCTCTTCCTCCTACCAACCTTCATCCTCTTCCAGCCCCTGCAGACAAGAGCCTCTTTCAAATCCTTTTGCATGACCCAAACCAGCTTGAATCTTTGAATAAAAGCAGACCAAATACTCCGGGAATACACATAGTGAAGAAACAAATGAGAAGATGATTCCTCCTCTTTCTTGCACGAACACCTAGATGCCAAAAACCATCCTCTCCTCTTAAAATTATCAATTGTAAGCACTCTATCCTCTACCGCAGTCCACAGAAAAAAGGAGACCTTAGAAGGCAAACCAGCACACCAAATCAACCTCCACAGACCCTCCCACGAGGCCCCATCCAGCAAAGAATTGTACACGGAACTAACCGAAAAACCACATTCATCAGACCATAACCATGTTCCAGACTGTCCTTCCTCCCTTATTTTAACTTTATAAATCTCACCCAATTCCAAAAACTTCCTCCTCCACCCAATCTAAGAGATTCCTCCTAAAATCCAGATCCTATCCCTAACCCATTAACTTCTTTAATTATATAATCCTTTACCCAAGCATCGGTGTTAGAAGCTAATGCCGCTACTCGATGAAAGCTTTGGATAAGGGAAACATCCCCACACCAAACATCTATCCAGAATTTAATTTTGTCCCCCGCTCCCACATTGAATCTCACGCCTTTATTGAAACTTTCCAAAGAGCTACAGATTGTTTTCCAAAACCCCTTCCCATGAGAACATCTACTAGATATTGTAATCCATCCCCCGACCTCCAAACCATATTTACCACAAATCAACAATCTCCATAAGATGCTCACTTCCAAACCGCCAAAGCCATTTGGCAAGGAGAGTAACATTAAATCTAGTAAAACTTCTCAGACCCAAGCCCCCATCCGCCTTCTTGGAACAAACTTGAGACCAGTTCATAAGATGGTATTTATGACTATCCGCATTGCCTTTCCAAAGGTAGTCCTTTTGTAACTTCTCTAATCTTCTCGCAACTGAAGTAGGAATCTTCATTAACGGCATATAAAAAGTTGGAAGATTGGATAAAGAACTCTTAATCAGAATCAGCCTCCCATCCTTCGACAAGTATCTAGTCTTCCACGATGCCTACTTCTTCTCCTATCTCTCCACCACCTTGTTCCAAACCCCTATAGATTTGTATGGTGCACCCAATGGAGAACCCAAGTATGAAGAAGGAAGAGAGCCCACCTTGCAATCCAGCCAACTACCTAATTGATCGAAATGTCAGTCACCCCAATACCGATCAGTTCAGTTTGACTAAATTAATATGTAACCCCGATACCGCTTCAAAACACAAGAACACACATCTCAAATCCTTCACATCAGTTTGCTTAGCCCGACAAAAAATCAATGTGTCATCGGCAAATTGTAAATGAGAAATGCTAGGAGCTGAATCAAAAACCTGAACAGCTTTGATAAGACCTAACTCTTTCGTGCATCTAATCATCTTCCCAAGGCACTCCACCACCAAAATAAACAAGAAGGCAAAGGAGGGGATCACCTTGTCTATGCTCTCTAGAAGAATTGAAGAAACCCACTGCAGATCCATTAACCAAAACTGAAAAGGAAGGGGAGTAGATGCAGAACCTGATCCAATTAATCCACCAGATACCAAAGGCCATCCTTCCCAAGATATAAAGAAAAAAATCTCAGCTCATATGATCATAAGCCTTCTCCATACCTACCTTACAAATCAAAGCACTTTCTTTTTTCTTCAACACCAAATCAATACATTCGTTGGCAATCAGCACCCCATCTAAAATTTGTCTTCCTCCCACGAAACACTTTGTATTACTAATTACACCCACAATCACCTTCTTAATTCTGTTTGATAACACTTTAGCCAAAATCTTGTATAAGCTCCCCACAAAACTAATAGTGATGAAATCCTTAATATCTGAAGCATCATCTTTTTTAGAAATGAGAGCTAAAAAAAGTTGTATTCACGTTCTTAACCACATACCTTCAGCAAAAAATTCTGAAAAAAACCTCCATCACATTAACCTTGATGACCTCCCAACAACTCTTGAAGAATGCTAACGTGAAGCCATCCGGACCCGAGGATTTATCACCACTCAACTCCTTGACTGCCCCCTACACTTCTTCAGAAAAAGCTTTCTCTAAACTATCCGTCTCCAAAGAAAACTCTCTCCTGCCAAACCATCCAACTTACGTCTAAACCTTGATTCCTCGTCGAATAACTGTTCGTAAACAGCTTTCTTGTTCTCCTCCGCATCCCTCCATTCCACTCCATCGATAGCCAACTTCCTAATAGAATTGACCATATTCTTGGCATTAACCATCTTATGAAAGAGCTTGGTATTTTCGACCCCTTCTTTCAACCATAAAGCCATTGATTTCTGCCTCCAACTTATGTTCTCCATTCTTGCTACCGTTTCAAACTCCTTGAGATCATCCCTCTCTGCTTTCTCCGCCCTACCCATATCCCCCCTCTCCTCCATTCCATCCAAATGTTGTATTTGGTCAAGCAACTTGCCTAATCTTCTTTCAACAGTCTTAGTTTCCTACGAAAAAAAAAAAAAACTAGGGGACCTAGAGACCCTGAAATTGTCCCGCCAGTTTTTCACCAAGTCTACAAAGCCTACTTTCTCCAACCACATATTCTCAAATCTGAAAGGGCATTTTCTAATCACCTTATCCTCATTCACTAACACAATAGGCAAATGGTCAGATGTTGGTCTCGCACGTGAAACAAACAGCTTCCCATTCGATTGACATAAGGAATCTGTCCAGCTCAGAATTGACCTAATTTTCCTGATAAGTAGTCCACGTGAACTCCACCTCGGATAACGGAACATCAATAAGAAGATTCCTATCAATAAACTCCGAAAAACTAATCATATGAGCATCCAACCTGATGCAACCAGTTCTCACTGAACAGAATCTGATAATATTAAAATCTCCACCAATCTTGGGGGGGGGGGGGGGGGGGGGGGGGGGGGGGGGGGGGGGGGGGGGGGCGGGGGGGGGCGGGG
>JAUPMG010250568.1:0-22085 GCA_031762675.1 Pachysandra terminalis
TGAATCTAGGTGAGATGCCATATTCATTGAATATGATATAGCACTTAAGTTCTTAATGAAAACATGATAATTAAACTTTAAAATATTGGTATTTGAGCATCAACATTCTAGCAAAGGTAATTTGATTAATTGTTTGATATTTTGATTTGGTTTTGGTCGGAATTTGATTTTAATGAGTGTTGGAAGGAAGTTTTGATTAAAAATAACTTAAAATATGGAAAATCGTGTCGTTTGCTGGTTTCTGGGCAAACCGGCAGGCTACCGGTGTGCCAGTTAGCCTACCGGTGGACCCAAGGGGCATTCGGCAGCCTACCGGTGTACTGGTTAGACTGCCGGATCCCCATAGATTGTTTTGGTAGCATTGGTTAGGCTACCGGTGGGCAACCGCTGTGACTGTTAGCCTGCCGGCCATAGTGTAACCTCAAAGTGAGTCCCTGTTTAGACTGTCGGTGGCCAACCGATATGTCGAATGCCTATCGGTGAATCTTGTGACCCTGCATGTTTGAATGTGACCCACTATTTAGACTACCGATGGCCAACCGGTGTGCCGGTTAGCCTGCCAGTTAGTCAATGCCCTGTCTGGTTATCCTACCGGACAGAACCGGTGTGCCGGTTAGGCTGCCGGAATTGTCCTGGCAGCTAGCTTGGATTTGTTTGATGGATTGATTTCTAAATTAAGTTGGTATAATTATATGATATTTATGATGATTTTATGACATGATTGGCTGATTGATATTTGTATATGTTTTATCATATGTTAATCATTATTTTACTTGATTTGAATACCATGAAGCATATACCATGATTTATACATTCATATGGATTATTTAGACTTATTGCACTATTGTACACAAATTGAATGTTTAGTTAATGCGAACTTACATTACACTTGCACAGCATAAGCCTGATTGCACTACTGACCATAATCTGGTCTTGTGCTTGACTATACCATCATATCTTTACATAGGTTGAAGTTTATGATTTAACCGAGAGTTATTGTGATTTGAATATCAAAATAAGGTGAGGAAGTCCCGGATGGACTGATTTGCATAGGTTGTGGGATTCGGCCATCCCAATATACCACATTATTATTTCATCTCAATAGCTTATTATTATACGTAATGAATGCCAAGTGAAATTCTGTTGGCATTCGAGTAGTGTATGACTCACTGAGGTTTTGTTCCCATTTTTGGACGCCTTTGTAATATTCCCATGATCACAAATAAGTGGGGGAATTGTGTCCTCTTGGTCGAAGCCCCTTAAAACTATGATGCGCACATAGAATATCTTACATGAGTTTCCCGTATAGGGGGGATGATTCATTACGAGATTCTGCTCAGTAATTGGTTGGTCAAGTGTGGGGCATACAATATTCGAATTAAACAGCATGCATATTTGTACAGCATATGTTTTTGCATGAATCATACTTGGTGATTAATTATTCATTGTTGTATGAGCATGCATTGCATTCGTTAATAATTGAACCAGCACATTGCATTCACATTGCATATCTTATGATCATGTCATATTCCATATTATTGCATGTATTGTTGTTTAGTCTATGGATTATCATTGGAGAGTGGCTTTAACCCTATTCCAATCTTAAATACAGTTTAATTGACTTATTTACTGAGCTAAGTGTAGCTGACGCCTTTAAGAATAACCATTTCAGGATCTTTAGTTAGTGGACAGCAGGACCATGGTGATCAAGATGGAGATCAAGGCATAGATGAAGACATTAGCTATAGTTAGGATTTGTTTGCTTATTTTCAGTAGAATATGTAATAAGTTTATTTATTTAGATTTATGTAATTAATTATTAGATAGGTTAGTTAATAGGGATTTGATTTGAAGCATGAGAATAAGATATTTTTATTTGTTTTCCGATGTGTTTTACTTGGTTGTTTTGGATGTAATAGACTTAGTATTATTTGATTATTTTCAGTAAAGATTAGAATAGAAGTTTTATCATATTTCCTATGATTTGGCTCTATATTATTTCCACTCCCGATGTAAATTGGGGTAAAAGTCATATTTCGAACCTACGGGACTCCCACGTGAAATTCCTTAAGTTTGGAATGTGACAGGATTTGAATGCATATTCTATGTTTTTCTCGTAAGTCGCTTAACAGTATAGTGTTCTTATTGAGAATTTGATATCAAGATCTTAATGTGATTTGACGTGTTGATCCTATTTAAATATTGTTTTAAATGATGTATTGGGCGTGTGAATGCGAATATGCTATCAATAATGTGATTTCTAGTTGTTTGGCCTTAATTAGGAACCTTGGAGTTTGGATTTCGAATCCTAGAAAACCTAGAATGAGTGGCTGGTCGGTAGGCTTCGGTCCACCGACATAGACCAAAAAACAGAACAGATTGGGTATTCGGTAGGCTTTGGTCCACCGATCACTCCATCGAATACCTGAGAAAAACACAGAGACTCTTCGGTAAGCTCTAGTCCACCGGTAGCTCCACCGACAGAGAGTGAAAGTTATTTGAATTGAGCACTTTGGCAGGTGCCGGTCCACCGGCAACTCCACCGAAGGTCTAGAACAGGTGCTCAGACCTGTGTTATCTTGTGGATACCTAGGTGGATGACCTGGAACTTAGGCCATCGATTGATATTGGAATCCGGATACAAGTTTGACCAGAAGGCATTTAGCCTACTCGCGGGGAGTCAACTTGGTATTCCGAGGTTATTGTGACCATCATCCTACCTTAGGTATGATACTGATTAATGTGGAATTACTTGGCTTATTGGTTAAGTATGATTGTTTGAGGTGTGATCACTTGGGAATCTAAGGATGGCATTCAATCGGATTATCTACGTGTATGGGTGCGTGGATAGTTTTCGTTGATACCTATCATTCGGTTCTCAATCTAATAATATATTTCATACTAGGCCTGTGTCGACTGTTAAGTGAACCCGAGAAGAGAGCATCAGGATTCCTTACGAGGGTTCTCGGTTGGGTTGACTAAACCCATTGGTGAAAGTCTTGTTTAAATAAAGGTAGGAGTCAGTGTCCTCCTATACGGTTGGCTAAACCTCGAGTAGTTACAAAAAATCAGCAAATGGTGACCTTTGTACCATACTATGGGTTAGCTGCCCCAAACGAACAAGAGGGGTATCCAACAACTATTGGTGACCTATGTCCTGAATTGCTTCTTAACAGTGAAGCTAGCAATAAGGGTCACTTGACAGGGAACACTTGCCTAGCACATTTATTTCATCTTATCATTCATTGTATTGTTCTGTTTGAGCATACATTAAAGCATCTGTCTGATGCATTCTAATCATTGCATTTCATCTTGTAAAATGGACATGTTTACTTGTATTATGTTTCTTGTTAAATTTGTTGATCATCACTTGATTGTTCCATCACATATGGGGATGGATGACAGTGTGATTTACTTACTGGGCATTACAAGCTCATGCAACTTACTTGTGTTGCAGGTTGAGAGCATGATAGTGGGACTTGATGTGCAGCCTGCCGCATGCCTGATTTATTTACTGTTTTAGGATTTGGTGTCCTATGAGAGCATGATGGTGGGACTTGATGTGCAGCCTGTCACATGCTTGGTTTATTTACTGTTTTAGGATTTGGTGCTCCTATGAGAGCTTTAAGATGTAATAGTGTTGTTTAGTTTACCTTGGTTAGTTGGATTTGTAGGTCATGACTCAGTTGAAGTCTCTTTCCGCACTCTGATTTCAATAAATGTATTTCCTTACTTTTATTGCTTGTGGTTTGGTAGCAATCCACGTTCCAGATGCGGATCCCGAAGGTCTCACCTCGAGATCCGTGCTTTTCCTAATTGGGAATCATGTAACAGGATTTGGGGCGTGACAACGGTATTACTCTCTGGTACTTTCTCTTGGATAAGATTCATAATAGGAAACACTGCTTCGCAGTCATCATCACTTGACTGCCCACTAGCTCTAGTTTCGGATGCCATTTAGCTTCACCAGATGTGTCCCACTAGGCGTGCCAAAAGATCTTGGTCGGTTTTTGCAAAATGCACAACTCCTCTCTCTTGGCCGGTTATGTAGTTTTGGTTAGTTATGTGACCGAGGGTGCAGGCGTGCCATACCTTTTACAAGTTCACCTGAAGACAAGTAATGTAGTTTAAACCAAGTGGATCAGTTTGCTACATGGATCGGTTAGTCTGTGACTGAACATGGATCAAGTGATTATAAGATTTTCAATTTCAAAGGGTCAATTGCTGAACCAGAAACACTAATTTTACATGTCAATGAACACTCCAATTAAGATAACTAGAACAGATATAACATACAACTTTGATGGAAATTTCCTAACCGAGAGTATGAAATGAAATAAATTAATGTACAAAACATCCGAAAATTCCTTGGGTTTGATTATTGGAACGCGACTAGTTCACACGTAAACAACTTAGCTTGCAAGAAGATTATCAAAAGATGCTCTGTAGATTTCCCGACTGAACTCCTTCGTTACCAACTAGAGAGATCTTCTGAGAGAAACTTAGTTTGGAGTAAAAAGAAGTTGCTGCAAGATCCTTGTTGAATCTAAGAAACAACTTGTGATCACTAAGGATCGACGATTGAGTAGTGATGTAGTTTTTTGGGTTGATTTATGAGGACTCTTTCCTCTTCCTTCTTCCTTCTTATATCCTTCGATCTGACGGTTTATGAGTAATGGGTAGTTAGCTCTTCTCACCTGTTGACACTTGTTCCCACTTCTCTATTTGAATATTTGACCTTTGCTATTAGATTGCCAACTCGCCCCATATCTGTTGATTTCGGCCCGCATTACTCTTTTAAAAGTATCCCCATGGCGAGTTTGAACTGGAATCCCACGTGACACAATCATGGATTAGTTTGATTTTGACCTAAACAGATTGGATTTGACATGTGAGAAATTAAGTGGGTCAGATTGATGGCTTTGCATTATAAACCCACCAACCTGACCCGACTATTATTCAGGTAGGTTTGGAATGGCCGAAGTATATAATGGCCACAATCCAAAAAGGGTTTTAAAAAAAGTTGATCCTCCTTTTCCTCGTCATATGCCATAATTCAAATCGAGAAATCCAACCAAAATCAACCACCAGAAGGATCCGGGATTCTGATTATAGGACAAATTTCAGAATCAAATTCTTTATCCGCCCTAACATATTACCCAATTGATCCATCCGAGTATCACATAAACAAAATCGGATTCTGAAATCCTAACCTAACAGCCCCTTTATTTTGTTCAAAGAAAACAATGATGCAATTGCACAAATTCGATAGATTACTGCAGCAGATTTGGGTATTGGTCATCAATGGAGTTGAGCATATCAAAGGAGTAGCCGCCTTGAAACATACCCAAGTACAAGCAAGAATATCCAAAGCAACCTCTTACTGAAAACTGGTCTTATGCAGGTAAAAAATGCTGGACCATCTGGAGTCATAATTGATGTCGATCGTTAAATAAATATCGATCCTGAATCATGGGTAAGCTAAGAGAAGAAAAAAAAATGCTTAGCTTTGAAATGGTCTAAACACTAACTAATATGGTTGCAAACGAGTAACAGAAACTCTTCTTCCACTGCTACAGTTTTCATTATCTGGAGCAAGGATTGTAAATGTTTCATCTCTCAAGGGAGAGCAAAGAGTAAGCACTTCTTGGAGCAGTATCGACTCAAACATCAACATTATTAAGTTTTTGGTATTCAAATGCTGTGTTGCATTGTGTTGAACCATTCGATATACATTGTTGTGCCGTTCTCCAACAGTTTTAGCTTTTAGAGTAAGTAGATGTGAACACGGTATCAGAGTGGGAGGTCGGGTATTCGGATCCTAGGGTATGTGTGTTGTGTGTTTGTCTTGGTGCCCTGTGTTCTCCCATGGGTGTGCTGTTCCCGTATGGAGCTCACACATGCAGGTAGTGTTGAACCATTTGATTTACATTGTTGTGTTGTTCTCTTAACACTTTTAGCTTGTACAATAAGTGGTTGTCAACACACTGGAAGTGTCTAATACAAACTTCATGTTTCAACCGAGGATTCCCAGTGAACGGACACGAAGCAAACTGAGACGGTTTCTACATGATTTGAGACAAGGTACACCTGAAAAGAATGGATGGTCCATGCTGCCTGTTTATAGCATTTCCAAAGCCACACTTAATTCTTATACTTGGATGGTTGCCAAGAGGTATCCCAACATGTGCATAAATTGCGCCCATCCTCGCTTTGTTGACACAAATATAAATAGACATACAGGGACAACGACTGTAGAAGAGCGAGCTAGAGGTCCAATCATGTTGGCTCTTCAACCCTTACTGGATGCTATTTTGATTAGACTGAACTATTGGACATAGCTTTTTAAGATCTATTTTATCTGGGTATGCTAGTGTACTTGGGAAAATTGAAGTTAAGAACAGGGCGAGGGAGTGTCAGTAATGAATCAATTTGAAGTTGAGCAAATACTGAATCAAATGTTATGATAAAATTAAAAAATCTGTCTTTTGAGGCCTATGCTACTTAGGAAGGGTTTGATGTCGGGTAATGTAGGCTCTATGGTTTTATTTTCCGAGTCAATGGTAACTAAAACTAGTGTATTCAGGCGGCCTTGTATACTCATGGCCATGCTAGCTTTTTTTTTTTTTTTTTTTGGTAATGCATGACCATGCTAGCTAATGCACAAACAAATGTATGAGTGAAAATGTAGAGATATTCGATTTCCAACAATACTATCCACATAATGAAACTCATAGGAAGGTTAACAAATTAGAACATGAAATACCAGTCCATATTATATCTGGTATATATGTTCTGACTAGTTCTTAAATATCTACTAGTTTTTTATGTTATTTGGGTAAGACAAGTACAAAGCTATACATACAAAATTTGAAGTTTCAAACTGGATTAAGATGGCTCAGTTGCAAATCAATCTTAAGTCTTCTAGTAATATTCAACTTTCATGGAAAGAGTACAAAGCAAGGTTTAATGTACTCGGACTGGAGACCGAACCGGTCCCGGCCGGTTCTGATGTGGACTGGCAGTACTGGCCGGTCCGGTACAACAATAATAGAAATTTTAATTAAAAATATTGGACCAGATCGGACTTGTTGCCGGACCAGCAGAACCAGCCAGTTCGGATCCAGTACAATCAAACTTTTAATTTAATATATATGTATTGGATCGGATTGAACCGTGTCGCCGGACCTGCAGTACTGGTTGCCGGACCGGTTGTACTGATCCGGTCCATAATCCCGCGATACAATAGTTTGTATCGCAACGGTCCGATCCCGGTACGGATCGGCCGATCCAGACCGGACCGGTCCATAAAACCATGGTACAAAGTTACACTTTTTGAGGCTCATCTTAGTTGTGACTAGAGATCTATTCATGTTGGCTCCATGGTTTTCTTTGCATTATCAATGACAACCAAGCCTTTGCCTACCCATGAATATGCTAGCAAAGTAAAAAGTTAACAGAGATCTTTTACACGTCCAACAACTCTATTCTATCCTATTTCCCATATGTATGTTCAACAATTTTCACCTTTTCCAAGACATACCCATCAAACTAATATTTTTCTTTTATCTGTAGCATCTCTTTGACTCCAGTTGGAATGCTATACCTTGTCATTTTAAGCCTAAGGTAGGGAGTTTCTTGTTCTCCTCATGGAAAGAGATCCTGAATATCAAGAACATCAGCAAGGACTCCAGCTGCTGTAGTATCATTTCCAGCTCCGGCACCTTGAATAACCAGTGGCAATTTGCTATAACACCTGCTGTAGATCTCCAACTGCAAATGAAGACGAACATAGAATTAACTGATTTGAAGTGCTAAAACATGATTCTTTGGTACAAGTGACATGGGTAGCATAATGCTAAACATAGGTTAGAAAATATGCTGAATATGGGAGTGCATAAGGTCTGAACGCACAATTAAATTCTTCAATTGAGGTGTTCATGGATATAGATATGAAGCATCCAACACAAAGCAATGCTTTTCAAATTATATTTCTTCTAGAACAGATGGAAAAAATCTTCAACTATGTCTCACTCTTTTACAAAAAGGAAATTGGCTTCAGATACAAGAGAATAATCTGCACGTATGCACATGCACAAAAATAACCCCTCATCCCCATAAACACAACTATCTACTGTATCTGTACAGAAGCTTCTAAAATGCTCGCATCATTTGGAGCTCATAGAATAACCCTCCTACAGCCTCATAGAACTGACAACAGTAAGAAAGCATAATTCAACAATTAAAAAATTCTCAATGAACATGGTTTCTTTGACACCATATTTCTTGTTTCTTGCACGAAAATCTCATTTTTGTTTAAATTCCTTCAGTTGCATCTGTACCCCATTGATTTGACAAGTTAAGTAATCCACACTATGAATGGAAGGGCTTCAAGACACCACTATTTAATAGATGCCAGCCTGGAAGCCTATGCTAATTTTTTAGTATTTAGATGTATACATCTTCGCAACTAATAATAATTGTTTACATGGTTTTAGATTAAGCAAAAACAGCAAAATTTTGTTTTTTCCCCAGTTGGAAAAACTGTCCTCATCAGTATTCTCTTTTTTATCTTTATTTTTTTCCCACCAAAAAATTAACATTTTGAATTTTTGCCATAAATTTGGCTTTTGTTGTATAAATTTTACAATCTTCAATTGAAATTTTCAAAGTTTAACCAAAACTTTTGACAGAAAATGGAAGTACCACTAGCTGTGACCAAAAAGAAAAGGACTCATTTTTCACGTTATTATATATATATATATATAAATAAATAAAAGGAGTATTATTAGGAAAGGAAGTTGAAAAGGTCCAACAAACAAAACCTTGGTCAGCCAAGAGCACTCCCAAGTTAGCAAACTAGCAATATATCAAGGAAAAGCAAAGGAAGACCAGACAACCCCAAGTCCCTCACTCAGCCATGATGAGAGAGCATCACCAATAAAATCTCCTCCATAGGAGCTCCCTTATATATTTGATCCCTACTAACACTACTTGACCATTTTTGTTTTGGATTATCCAACTCTTTCTCATAGACCTAGCATACAACTACGTGTAATGCCTGCATATGCATTGATTTGATGCAAGCATACATGGATTTGCTCAAATACTTTTCAGCAAACTTTTGAGATAGCAGTTTAACTATTTCTTCCAATTGTTGGTTATTTTGGATGTAAAAACAATTATAGATTTTATTTTAATATTAGAATATCCTATATGCCTGGCAGCGCAAATTTGGAAATTTAAGCTTGTCTAGGTGTATTATAATTTTTTTTTAGATTATTTTGAGATATCAGTATGTAACTATGTTCCTCATAAAAATTCACTGAAAATTTATTCCTAAAAAATTTCCCCTTTATTTTTCCTTCAACTACCAAGATTTAACCCAAATCTAAAAATTTCCCTTTACTGTAGGACGAAATTTCTATCAAGGAGGAAATTTTTTAGAACCTTGATGGTTGAGCTTCATTTTAATATGGTACCTCAACAAACTTGATTAAGTCCACTGCTCACTGACATATGTTCTACATGCTATATTAATAATTTGCATCTGCTAATCTCCATTTGCACTTAATAAACATTCAACTTGTGGTGCTCTTTTATTTCATACTGGTGATCAGGGGCGAAGCGAGGAAACATTTCTTCCCCGGGGCCAAATTAATCAGAAATGGAAAGAAACACTCTAGTCCACCTCTCCAAAATTAGTTGCTTAGTGAGAATTTTTTATTTTTTTGCCATGTCAAGAGATAATGAGTAATTAAGACCATCCAATTGACAAAGGATCCTCTATAAATCTCATTAATACATGCATAATAGATGTTGTCATGTTCATCAAATTTTCTAATATTTTTAAAGGTTTATACAAAAAAACATATGGTCTAGGAGAATCGCTTCACCCATGTGGCAAATGTTTTTGAGATTGAAACTTGGTGTTAGGTGGAGTTCACTAGAAGTAAATATGGACAAGTGGGATTCTCCAAATAAGTTGTCACGTTTATAACGTCTCATTAGATTTCTAAGCCTGGAAATCTTAAAAAAAGAATAGTCGAAAAAATTCTAAGAGAACAACTACACTATAAGATGAGTGTATTTTATGCATGGTTGAATTGACTTGGCAAGCCCGACTTGTATATATGTCCTTCAACATGACTCTAATTCATATGCCCAAGATTTAGCCCCAAAAGCATTTGTCACATTAAAAACACACACACACACACACACACACAGAGAGAGAGAGAGAGAGAGAGAGAGAGAGAGCCCTAAAATGAGGATGCTACGTAACCCCTAAACTATGCAAACTTGCTAAGAAAAAAAATGTCTTTTAGTCAATTAATTTGCACATGCATTTATATACTTTTCAATCTTTTAGCAAGTTGCAAAAAGATCAGGTATTCCTTGTAGCATTTCTCAAAATATTAAAAACAACGTATAGTAAATAATAAATAATTCAATTTCTATTATTTATTGAGTGGATATAACTTAATGTTTAGAGTAACGACAGTAAAAGCTTTTTAACTACAAGAGTATGGTTGTAAGGAACTTTTCAATTGTAAGGATATGAAAATAAAATATGATAACATAAGATATAAATAGAAATTTATCTCATCAAAAAAAGTACAATTATACCAGAACATAGAGGTTAAGATTTAAAGATAAAAAAGACTGGAAATGGGGAAAGAGAGAGAGAGAGAGAGAGAGAGAGAGAGAGAGAGAGAGAGGATATATACACAATATTTGAATGTAAGATGTAAACAAATATCATAAAAGTATATTTGTAAGACTGTAATCTTAAAAATATGAGTATAAGTCTAATTAAGAAAAAAATTGGGGGCCACCAAGTAGTGCAACTTAATGCGAGCAAAGGAGCAGAAAACCCTAACAATTAATAAGATAGTTCAATGGTCTGTCCATACCGGTATCAGACTAAACCAGTCCGAGATATGGGATGGAGCTCAAGGCTTTTACAATTATGAACCAATATGTTTTAGTTAGTATTTTGGAACAGTTCAATCTGATACATACAGACTACCATGTACCGACATTGGACTCTACATTGGACTCTCATCTTGTGTTGCCCTTCTAATCAGTGTTTTAAATTTCAGCAAAATTTGGCAAAATTTCTCCGAATATTTCCGTATCTCATCACCTAGAGATATTATCTTTAGGAGGATTTCTCCATTTTATCGAAATTACCAATATATCGCTAATTTATCGATATTTTGCCAATATCGGTGATATATTGAATTTTTTCTTCATTAAAACTAGTCAATATAATCAACATGGAAAAAATTTTGATCGAAATATCCCCATTTCAATCGAAACGTTTTCTTAGCAAGGTGACCAAAAATAATATTTTATTTTGTTTCATTTTCTTAAAGATTTGAGTTACAAAATCAAATCTAAAGACTCTATTACTAACATCTAACAAGAATAACACAACATATTGAAGCATCAATTTTGGAGATTTGTGAGGTATATCTAGCATCCTAATATATTTTTGTTTTAAGGTGTATTTTCTGTATAACTCTAGTTCCATTAGGTTGAAAATGTATGTCGATGCATCTGTTTGAGCCGAGTCGGTACTCTACAAGGATGTGATACTCATTGTTGTCATACATTTGATCATGTATTTGGATGTTGTATTTTTAGTTGTTTCAATGTTGCTTTGACAATTAGATGTATTTTGACTTTTGTGTAGATGGTAGTTCACATTTCATAGAGCAGTTCATATTTATAGGCTGACAGCACGCATGTTACTTAGATTCCTAATTGTTTGTTCATCACTATGCTTCTAATATTGGCATTCATAAGACTCCAAAAATGGAAACCTACTTACAAAACCTCTAGTATAAATACCTACTTGTCCCTTACTTATGGACAATGTTTTAATACCCAACCCTGTTAGGCTTGTTCAACCGGTTGAACCATCACAAAGTTATATTACCAAAAGCCCGTTACATTTTGAAAACCAATGAAACTTGTTGAGCATTGACCCAACTGGTAGAACCGTTGACATAGCCAGTTCGAACGAGTTATAAATATCCACCCAGGTCATTGCATATATATAAAATTTGGAGAAATTAAGGTTGTATTCTCTTTTTGACTTTTCGGTTTCCTTATTCTATTGAATAAACTACAAGAGGAAAAATATTTGTACCTATTGTTTGTTTCTTTCTCAAGGTTTCATATCAAGAGTTATTCTTTGTCAGTTCATCTAGAGGTAACCCATTTCTTTTATCTGCTTTTTTTCAAATATTTTTTTTGTTTTTCCTATAGATATGAAAAAAGAAAAGAGACATGAAGAGAAATATTCAATAATCTATACTTTCTCTCCCTTTGTAGCTATTACCTAATGGCTTGGGTTATGGACGTCTCATACAGACATATGGAATAATAGTACTAATAATATTAATAGTAGTAGCAGCAGCAGTAGTAATAGTAACAGTAAAGCTAATTACGATAATATGAACACATGGAATCTAATATTGACTTTCTTAAGATTCAAAAATGAAAATTGAAGTACTACTACTATCATTACCACCAATATTACTACTACATAATGAAATACTAGTAACCAAGGAAACCCATATTTCACATTTAAGAACTAACCATGACAACCCGTCAAACTCATAAACAGTAAAAATGATACAAGTAAATTAGGAACTTAAAAACTAGGGAATGGGAGCTTTGAGCCTCATTTGGAATATGCAAGATTGCAGGCATTCGGAAGTGGAAGGCAAAGGCCTAGGCAACGGTAGCCGGTAGGAAGTTCGAGTGTCTTTAAGTTATTTTGTTCATGATGCTTATAATTATATCTTGCAACATGCAAGGGATGAACCTCATACATATAGTCTGACCATCATAGCTCTGTTAAATTTTAAGCAACCCGAATCTGGACGCTCTTTCCCTAGAAGAGAATAAGCCGAAGGTGGTGGATAATAGTAACATCGTGGAACTGTGGGCAACCGTTTGGCTGATTAGGAGGTTATTTCGGTATAAGGAAGGTGGGGAATGTGTTACTATAAAATCCTGAAAATACTTTTTTTATAAGGGTAGTTTGGTAATTTAGTTGACCTATTGAGGGTAGTATGGTAAATTGACCAATCTTAATAAAGATAATAAAGAGACAAAATTAAAACCTAAGTTGTATGATTAAAACCTAGCTAAAATGTGTCTTCTCACTTAATACAGATTTTAAAAGTGTAAACCAATTGGAAGCCTAAGTGAAGCTATAGGAGTGTTGTGATTGAATAGGGCACCAAATAAGGGTCCTTGGATCACAGACTCTATGAGACTTTAGTATTAAACCTAAGTTAGGTTAGGTGCAACCCAACCTGACCATAAGTGCTTGTGTATATTGGCTAACTAAACCCAAACTTAACCCTAACCCTAATTAAGTTAGTAGAGAAATATATAAACACATTTTAATCTTAAAACTAAAAGGGGAAACCGTAGAGATCATGGGAGAAGAAGGGAAGTTCGTCCAAGCCATGGGAAGGAAGAAGAAGGGCATGGAAATCGATATCTACAGAAGACCTAAAGTAGGAATCAGCATATCTACATGAGCACACCTTCAATTCGTCAATATTTGGAATAAAACCCATATATCACCATATATACAACATTTGATTCAAGTATTGTGATTAATAACATTATATCTTCAATTGAATGGGTGAATATGTATTTAATTATGTAATTATTGATTGAAATCCATGATTACATGGTCGTATGAGTTATATGAGTCTAAAAGTTGTATAATCAAAGCATGTGTTTCTTTCAAACCAAATTAGGTGTTTTAGATTGATTTAATTGATTGGTTTTAATGATTTAAAGGTGGAAATCCTTTTGCTAAAGTTTTGTTTTGTGTGGTTAAGTTTTGAGTGAATTAATTGGAGGTAGAAAACCCTCGAATTCTGGTGGGTTACGCATCTTTGGAAGATCCCTCGGTTTACCGAAGGTCCACCGAACAGTTTTGGGCACTTTCTGCCCAGCCTGCCGACCAGCCTGCCGAAGGCACTTCGGTATGCCGAGGCTGCCGAAGTGCAGGTCACCACAAGTCTTTCTCGGGTTGGTCTGCCGAAAGAACCTTGGCAAACCAAGAAGGCCTGCAAAAATCCTCGGCAGACCCATAGGCAAGCCGAGCAAGACTACCGAACCCTCTGAAGTGGGCTGCAGTGTCCACTGGTTCATAGCACAGGCTCCCAGGTCTGGGAAATTCTTCAGACAACTCCTTATTTACCTGAATATCATTGAAGTTCATCCACGTATTTTTATCTTTCCATTTACTTAAGATATTACATGTAAATAAGGAAATACCTCCCATTTGAATTCAATAAAAATACTTCCAGACCCTAATTCTAAAGGAGTAAAAAGACAACTCTCTAGTTCATGAACAAATCTCGATTTTCTGGATTTTGAGCAAAACCATGATTTTCGGTTAAGGACACTTTTAGCCCACATTTGAGGCCTATGATTTTTGTGCTATCTAGTTATATTATAAATTGATTAAATACCAAAAGTCCGGTAGAGAAAGTCCTATATCCTATGTCTCTAAAAATGTTTAGGTGAAAAGTCAATGTTTTTAGACAATCAGATTTTCACTCTGTTGCTTGTTAGACTGTCCTTTACTTGATGCTTACAAATGAAGTGTAGTATTTGACTAGAAACAAGGTAGTTTGACCCATATGATTAATAGTTCATTTTATCTATGATAAGATAGTTAGGAGGAGGTGAAGGATAAGGAATTGAGCCCAATACGAAGGTGGAGAATCCCCTAAACAACCGAGGGTATACCAAGGGTATACCGAAGCCTCAATTAAAGTTAAGATTAATTCATTTTAAATCTAATCAGGTTCATAGGGACCCACACCTGGAAGGGGAGGTGATTTCCCCAACTTTGGAGTTTCTCGGCATGCCAATAACCCTGTCGAAGGGTGTGCCGAGGGTGTTGGTCAGGCCACAGTGAATGTGGACATGACCAATACATCTAGTAGTACCTACTAGGAGAGTATTGATGTATTTAACCTAACTTTGAAAAGTTAGGCATACCCACACCCCTACCTAAGGTCTACCTAAGCCATGAGGTTAGCGGTTAGCCTCCTAGGAAGCCATAATGACTGCCTCGTGTGAAATGTAGATTGAACATTATGCTCTGCAAACTTTCCTGGAGACACCCCTTTTCTTCTGTTATGGCTATCCTTCTCCTTTAAATTCCAATTCCGTCTATTCAGTTCGTTCAAGAATTTTAGGATGAAAGAAGGAAGAGAAAACATCAACTTGGTGGTCGCCGACATCCTGTCTGTCGGTTACTCGGTTGTCGAAATCATCAATGCTTAATGAAGTTGGTCACCATGGAGCTCGTCTGGAGGGGAGCGGGTCGAGGAACAATTTGATGAAGCAAAAGGGGGCGTCGGCGTCCTTCAAAGAGGCGATTCTTTGCAAGGAGAAAGCTGTACAAGCTTCCGTTTCGGAGGGTGTAGGAGGTCCTCAAGGAAGAATCAGGGTGAGAGTCAACCATAAGGTGTTCTTTTTGAAGCTGCTCGATCACTAGATCTGGACGGCTGGTGCTGATTGCAGACTTTAGCATAAATCATAGAGGGGAGCACCTGAAGCTTTCTTCGGTCAGGCACAATACTCGCGGTTGGACATTGTTCTTTCCGCCGTTGGATGGAGGTTGGACTTACATCGCAGATGCTGGAAGACAGATGCTGAAGAAAATGGGGGGCCAAGACACAAGTAGGGACAGCCATGATGTCGGTCACGCCCGCATTCTTTCTGCCAGTGATTCCACTCAGTTTGCCCTGTTTCTCCCGCCAAGCTCTGCTCCACCTTGCCTGAGCAATTTCATTGCGCCGTTCTGTAGTCTCCGATGGCGAATCTCTATCGAGGGTGTTTCTGTTCATCTATGGAACCAGGTTTTATTAGTCTGATTAGAAGCTTTTTGGGGGGTCTTGCCAACCCTGTGGTGTCTGCAGAGGAGGTTGGAGAAGGTTTCTTCAAGGTGTGCATGGACGTTTGCATTGAGATCACAGGGAGGATTCCAAGGTCGATCTGGATTTCAGATGGCTGTAGGTGGTTTGAGGCTGGAGTTTTCATCATTGCAGAGGGGGTATCACCAGAGGTGGGTCCAGGTGTTGGAGAAGATGACGTGGCTAAAGTGGGGCGACATGGCAGGGCAGGTGAACACGACTCCCCAGCTGATAGCACGGCAGGATGTGACGGCTTTGGCAGCAGATGAGAACGCGCTAGCCATTCACAGGCCGATGGGGTAAAGACAGAGGCATGGGAGATCAGAAATTCAAAAAACTTTCCTCTTTTGGCGCAACACCCCATCTGCTGGTGGAAATCAGGAAGACGATGCTATTAGAGCAAATGGAGGACCTTTATACACTGCGGCATGGCACGTATTATGTTGGGCCTCATAACACTCCCAAGGTGATGTTGGCAGCGGGGCCCATTCTGCATGGGCCTAGCAGCAACGTTAAAAAGTTATTCTGCAAGGGACCTGCGAACACTGGACAGGCGGGAATGCTACACGAGGCGGGACAGGGGCCTATTTCTTTTAGTGGGCCGACCAAGGATGCGGGGCCCAAGACGCAAGGGAGAGAGTTAGTTTTTAATGCTGACAAAGGGGATCAAGAGCTTGGCCCTATAGGGGTTAATGGCGGTGTGTTGGGCCTTGGGTCGTGGTTTCCTTCAACTGAAGCTTTAGGACCCATTATTGGTGTGCTGAATTCCAGGCCTTCTAGACCTAACGATGATCACAGTAGTCCCTTATTCAAGATGCAGACAATGGCTGAACATACATACAAATGGTTCTGAAGGGAGGGGTTTGAACAAAGTTGGGACACTGCTGAGTGGCATTCTCAGTTCTGAGGTAATGGCGTTTGTGCCTGCGTTTCAGGAGCTCAAAGCTGTTCTCTTTGAGGCCCTTGCGCCAATTGAACGATTCTGGCCCTTCCTCAAGGGTGGAATCACTCGAGTCGGGCTTGAATATTCATCGGAAGAATTCGGCTTATGAGGTTGATCATATCGAAGGCAAGATTGGTTCTGATCATTCTAGAAGGAGATAGTCAATTTCAGAAGGTGTATGTCAGGAAGAGCCCACTGTTAGAGAACCCTACTCGGACAGTTCCTTCAGATCTAGTAGTTGATAGCTTGGGAGCTAAGTTGAGAAATAGAAGTGTCTACGGGAAGGGGGAGCCTATTGCTGAATCCTATAGGGAATCTCTTCATGTGCTAGTTCCGTCAACGGTACAGACTTCTGATGATTGCTTTGATAAATTGAGTACAGGGTGCAATATCATTTCTTCCTCTTGGCCTTCTTGTTCCAATCCTTCTCCCGCTCTCTCAAGTAAGCCGCAACGCTTGTTGCAGAAGATTAAGTCTTTATCCTATTCTAGGGATTCTTCTTGTGCTAAGAATTGTGTTGCAACACCGATTGACTCAGTTGTCCTTAAGCCTTTAAATGCTGTCCTTAAGCCTTTAAATGCTTCTAGGCTTGCAAAGCTGGATGGTTTAGATCACTTTGTTAACAATATTCTTCAGATGGAGGATGGTGAGGGGAGTGAGGAGAGGAATAGTGAATAGTCAAGTATTAGGCAATAGTGGAGGGGTTTTTGCTCAGACAATGTTCTCAGCTGTAGGAGTAGAGGCTCTAGACGTTGATAGAGTGTCGGTTGGGTTAGGGGAGAGAGGAGGGTGAGGTGGGGAGGATGGTAGAGTTTGCTTCTACGGTTTTGGATCAGATCCGAGATGGCAAAGGCAAGGTTGTAACTATTCATGAGGCCATTGATACTTTTAGGTCTAGACTTGAGGGCAAAGAGGAAGTTTTCCTATGAAGATCATAAGTTGGAATATCAGAGACCTACAAAAGGTAGAGAAGAAGAGGACGGTTAAGGACTTGTGTTTACAAGCTAAACCAGATATTTTTGTGTTGAATGAAAATAAAAAGGAAGTAATTGACCTAGGCATGGTGAGACAGTTGTGGGGTGATAGAGACTTTAGGTGGGAGTTCTTACCTTCAGTTGGAACGGCAGGGGTATTCTAGTGAAGTGGGATTTGGCTTCGGTGGTGGGGGCGAAGTATCTAGGGGCCGGTTTAGTCTATCTATTCAGCTCAAGAGTGAGGTTAAAGGGTTTGAATGGGTCCTCACTACAGTGTATGGTCCTAATAGAGTGAGGGATAGGGTGGCCTTTTGGGAGGAAGTAAGGGCTCTTAAAGGAAGCTTCGATGGGGCATGGTGCTTAATTGGAGACTTCAATGTTACTTGGTTTTTCAGTGAAAAGAGTGGTTGTAGTGACCCTTGTCCCTAAGTCATAATTAATGTAAATTAATTATGATTTAGTAATATGACTCTTTGTGAAAGAGTATATTAGACTAGAGGTATTAAAATTCAGAATAGGACCTAATGGAAATAAAATCTATTAATTGAGGACTTATAGGATAATAATAGAAGTACTGGGCTGACTTATGTGATTTTGTAAATCTCAGGAGAATAGGGCTTTGGGCCAAACGAAATGGGCTTAAGTGGATGGGCCTAGTTGTGGAGCCTTGTACACTATGGGGGTAAGTTGTTCATTTCCTTCAAATTTGAATGTGCTGTACCCACATGAATGGAGGGAGAGTTTCCTAACTTCCTCAACTCCTTCCAAATAGGATTGTGGCTTAGAGGGAAAGTTGCTACCTTATATCACACGACCAAAAGAGAAGGAATGAATCTAGCTTTTTGGGTTTTCTTGTTGAAGAAGAAGAGAAGAGAAAGAAGAAGAGAGGAAGGAAAAGAGAGACTAAGAAAGAAGCAGTTGGAGGTTGACTTGGTGATCTCCTCATTGCTAAGATCAGCAGAAATAAGCTTAGCAAAGAGGTAGGATTCCATGGCACTCTCTTTTAATAATTTTCATAAGAACATGATAATATGTTAGGTTTGACTGCTTAGGGTTTATATTTTTATGATTATGAATGCTTATGTGAGATTTGATGATGTTTATATGACCTAAAAATTGGATTGAATGCCTATATGGAAATATGTTGTGCTATATACTAGATATGATAAAATTGATATGAAAATCATGTTTGTGAGTCTTTATATGGCATATTGATGATGGGTTTGAATCGTTTGATGTTGTACGAATATAAATGAATTTTGGGAATTTTTCTGGAGTTTCCCAAGGTTCGGATGAGCCTGGGGTCGACCCCCAAATCATCCAAAAAATTTCCAAGTGACTAGAAAGTCTCTAGAAAGTAGTCCAAAGAAGTAGAGAGTTTGAAGGGGTAGTCCGAAAATTTCGAACGACTTGGGGGCCGACCCCCAAAAGGGTCTGAAGCCCAATGTGGTTCATTTTTTGGTGGGAAGCTGTATCATAGCCCATATAAGTTGAATGTGGTGATGGTTTTGCTTATTCAAATGTTTTTGGGATTTTATGCAATCAAAGGCCTAGTTGCCTCTGTTTTTGGTCTGTCATGACCTATTCTAGTATGTTTTAGTTTATGGGACAATGTGAAGTGTGATATATGTATAATAAGGTGGTGTTTGAGATGTGTATACTATGGACATGATTAGTATGTGGATTTCATGTGTTGTGTGTGAGGTCCTTGTGTAACCAAGCACTATGTGCATAAGTTTTAAGAGTGATCCTAGAAGGTTCACTATGATGTTTCACCATGTATGTGTATTTTAGAATTCCTAGGAGGGTCTGATGTGGTGGTTTTGGTATGAGTATGTTTTAGGGTGGTTTCTATCATGGGTTAACTTGTCCCCTAAAAGGAAATGTGGTGGTTTCGACCATGGATTAACATGTCTCCTAAAAGGAAATGTGGTGGTTTCTATCATGGGTTAACTTGTGCCCTGAAAGGAAATGTTTTATGGTGTTTTCCTACCTTTGGGTACCCAATCCTTGAAAGGATGGTTAGTTGTGTTTTAGCACATCCCTTGGGTAGAATTACTTGAAGGAGATGTGAGAGTTGGTTCCATGGTTAGGCAAGGCCTAACACCCTACACTTGCATTCACTTCATCATAAACATCACGCATCATGATTCACTCATTCCATCTTCATTTTGTGTGTGTTTGCTATTTCATCATTGTGCTTGTTGCATACCCATATTCCTTGGATCATTGTTTGTGTGATTGTTATGTAGAGATTTGGTTGGTGATTGGTTGGTATGTGTGTTATGAGAACATGAGATGGATGGTGTGTGAGAAAGTTATGTTTTAGCATGATTCTGATCATGAGGTTGGTAATGAATGAGAGAGTTATGTTTTAGCATGATTCTGATCATGAGGTGGTAATGAATGAAAAGGTTATTGTTTGCTGAAATTATGAGTAGGTTTGATTGTGAATGTATTATTGTGAGAATGACATGTAAAGTGTGATAACATTAGAATCTTATGTGTGTTATTATTATTATATGATTATGAAAGTTAGTTCCTTAGATTATCATATTGAGCCTCCAAAGCTCACCCGTATTTGAAACAGGTCATCATCAAGGATGAGCTGCTGGGCTTGGATTGGGAGATGGTGATTACTATTGCTACTGCTATGTTTTATGAAACATTGACTTTTTATTTAGTTGATTTTATTATTTCAGACATGTTCTAACCCTTATGGGCGCCAAAGTTGTAATAGATTTATGTTGGTCTGGGATCCTTATTGAATTTGTGTTCAACGAGATTGGTTTAAAATTTATGAGACTTCCGCTGGTTTTTAGTATTGCTTTGTTGGACCACGATATATGGTTTTAGATGCTTTGGCCGTATCCATTGGTTGGATTCGAACGTCATTCCCTTGGAAATCCTTGAGATTCCATATCTTAGATTTAGGGCATGACAGTGGTGGTGTGGCGAGAGTTACTAGAAGTATAAGGAAATTCTCGTCTATCATTAGGGAACGTGACTTGGTGAACTATCCTTTGAATGGGGGTAATTTCTCATGGTCTAATGGGAAAAGTCCCCCAGTTTGTTGTAGATGCGACAGATTCCTAGTTTCTTTAGGCTGGGATGAGCATTTTCCTCTTACCTCTCAGTGGCTTTTAGCTAGAACCACATTGGATCATTGGCCGCTACAAATTAATACCGATGCTAGACAAAAAGGTCCGGCTCCCTTTAGGTTTGAGAGCGTGTGGTTATCACATCATGATTTTAAGGAGCCAATTAAGGTTTGGTGGGAGGAATGTGTTGGGGCGAACACTGGCTGGGCTGGATTTAAATTTATGAGAGGTCTTAAGAGGATTGAGAAGTAGGATTAAGATTTGGAATAAGGAGGTCTTTGGTGTGATTGGGGATAGGAAGAATAAGCTGTTGGGGAGGATGGTGGAGATTGATCGTGGGGTAGAGTGAGACCATTGGATAGGAAAAAGGTGGAGGAGAGGAAGAAGGTGAAGGAAGAGTTAGAGGATGTACTAAAATTAGAAGAGATTAGTTGGAGGGAGAAATCTCGAGTTAAATGGTTGAAGGAAGGAGATGGCAACACTAGCTTTTTTCATAAAATGGCCAATGGAAGAAGAGGAAAGAATGAGATATTAACTTTGAGAGTTGGTGATGAGAGAGTGGACTTAAAGGAGGATATCACTTCTACTCTATCTAATTTTTATTCCCGGTTGTACAAGTCCGAGAAAATTTTTGATTTTGTGTTGAAGAGCAGGAGTGAGGGTTGTTTGGAGGAGTACAGTCAGCGGTTGGAAAGGAGCTTTAAGGAGGAGGAGGTTAAGCTAGCAATGTGTGAGTTGGTCGATGATAAGGCCCTAGGCTCATATGGTTTTAGGATTTGCTTTTGTCATAAAAAGTAGGAAGTGATCAAGGATGATCTTATGAGGTGTTTTTTGAGTTCTTGGAAAGAGATTTTGGTCTTAGCCCCATTATTTCTCTCTACGATTCGGTTCATGATGGGGTCTGGGTCTTCTGTTTTCTTTTGGCATGATGTGTGGATTGGGGACACTCCCTTCTATCCATGGTTCAAATATCCTATCGAGGTAGCATATCGGTCTGTCCGAAAATGGATACGTATCGAGTATTGACACGGATACGCATGGATATGTTGTAAAAATCATGGATACGGTGGATACGCAAGGAAAACGGTGGATACATAAG